>APFE031303385.1:0-37832 GCA_000404065.3 Pinus taeda | reverse complement strand
GCCGGATGTATACCCCAGGAAGTTTTGTACACCCGTCCACGTGGGGGGGCGCGGGGGGAACTTGTCCCCCCCGCGAAGCTGGGGGGTCCGGGGGTCAGCAGTACAGATGTAAATTTGCCTTGTAAAAGTATAGTAATTTCTAGTCAATCTGAGCCATTCATTAGGCAGATGATCTGACGGTAGAACTTATGTTTAGTTTAGGGTTTTTTACCCTAGAAGGCAACCCCTCTCTTTGTATGAGGGCATTGTAATTGAGGTGGTGATAGATGTGTATTCGGTGTGAGCGGGAAACAGAGAGGTGAGACTGTGAGAGAAAACAGAGGATATTACAGCAGCTTTGCTGTAGGTTGTGTCTCTTCATTTTGCTGGATAATAGAAAGGAAGGACTGGCTGTTCGAGATGGACGTAGCCCAAACTGGGTGAACCACGTATATCCGTGTCTCTCTTGTTTTCTGCGTTTTCTGTGTTTATATTTCTGCAATATTTTATGTGTTCCATTGCTCCGTAATATATATAATTTTCTAACAAGATTTTGATAGGATCTCCTATCCCCTTGTCTTTATTTTCATCCGCCATGGGAGCCCGTCAGGATTTGCGAGGCTGGTCTTGCAAAGGTTCGACTAGTTCAAGCACTAACTCCTTATATCACGACCTTGTTGGGGACATGCAAAGAAAAATAGAGAAAAAGCAGACCCCTTTGATACCATTAATCCAGATTTAAACAAGAAAGCAAAAAATTGCAACGATAACCATAAATACAGAGATGAAGTGGAAATAATACTTCATTTCATTACTGTAAAATACTGAAATATGCTTACAAATAGAAATGGAAATAAATAAGCTAGGGTGATGGTAGATTATCTCTAAGAAGAGATGTGGTGGCTACATGCCTCTGAACTGTCTTACAATGAGGCTCGAAGGCCTATTTATTGTTGAGAAACAATGGAAAACCTTGAACATCCAAAAACCTAACCCTAGAAGATTAAACACCAAATTGTGGGCACTGTTTGGGTAAATTGGTACATCAACTTCCCAGGGTTGTAACTTTGTCGTACGATCTCCGTTTGACGTGCACAATATCTTGTTAGAAATATTTATCCGAGAAATATAACTTTGGGAAGAGAAACATCAGTCCATGGACCCATGTTGCTCCTAGATTTCCCAAAAAATGTCGTTTAGGGCCTCAAAATGGCTCCGGAAGTTCAAGACCCGAAAAACTGCTAAAAATAGTAAATTGTGCTACAATTAAGGAAACTGAAAGACAAAGTTGTGGGGGTCCAAGTGGGATAGGTGGGTGTCTACCAATATCCACCTAGATCAAGACAAGCTGTGCAGGATTATAGTGCTAGACACTAAATGCAAATTTGACTTTCCAGTGGATTATGGACTTCTTGGGAAGGAGGTGAATCCTAGTATTACTTTGAGGGTGGAGGTGTGGTCCTCTGGATTGCCTTGTTGATTGATATGGGCATTGTATCCTTTTATTTGTTGGTTTAAAAAATGTGCATATGTGTATATGTGGTTATTGTAAATACTGTAATGAGCTATGTTATAAAGCTCCACTATGCAATCTATTATCATGTTGTCATTATGTTTTATTTTTAGCAAATTTTTCATTGTAAATACTGCAACGAGCTATGTTATAAAGCTCCATGGGTAGTATTTTTTGTTTTCAACAGTTTTGTTGGTTATAGGTGTCATTGAACACCGAGGACGGTGTTCCCCTAAGGGGGAGGGTTTTGTAACAACCCTGGTGAAAATTCCATGTAATTAAAGTTAAAAACAATAACCATAGTTGATGGGACACTTATTCCAAACTGAATGTTGGGCAAGACATCCTAAGGGGTGTTCATTTGGTTGTTTATGGCTAAGGAAATTGGCAAAGGTAGTGGCTAAGGCTTTGGAAAGGAAAAATGACATTTTTGGTACATTTATTTATGAAAATAATGGTAATTAGGAGAAAAGGGAGGTGAAAGGTCACAGGTTGCACGTGAGGAGGAAATTGAAGGAAAATAATGGAAAATGAAGAAATAGAGGCCTCGTTAATAAAAAGGCTTCTGAGGATCAGTTGGTAAACTTTTGTCAGTTTAGCTTTGGATCTCTCTCATTATTCTCTCTCTCTCTTACTCTTAGACACTTAGAGTTTTCTTGGAGCATTTTGGCATTCGAGCAAGAAAGGCAAAGAAGGCAAGAGGAAGCAAAGATCAAGTAGGGAAAGGCAAGATCAAGTAGCTACAATAGGCTTCATTGTAGGTATCGACTTGCCTGTGTATTTTCCTTGCTAGATTTGGCATGCATGGAATTTCATGTGGTTCTTTTCTATCATGGCATGGGTTTGGCTAGGTGTAACAGTGTTTTCAGACTAGCCTTTCCATTTCTAGATAGTCATGATGTGATGGGGTTCTCATGTTTTGGTTGAGCTGGATTATCAGATGGATTCAAAGTTGAGTGGGGTGGATCTCCGAATGATAGAGCACATGGCCTAGTGACCCATGAGCCAGATTGTGGGTTGTGGTAAAGCCAGGATTGTGTTGCCTCGGTGGGCCTAGGAATCCTTGTCGGTGAATGGAAGGATATATAGTAAAGACAAGAGGTGGTTTTCTCTGAGTTGGGCCTAGTAATCCCAGGTTTTGGATATGCAGTAAACCATGGAGAGTGGGTCTTGGTTCAGGGCCTAGTGATTTGGGTCTAGATTGTGGTAAAGCCTTAGAGACTAGGAGACATGAAAATTCCTCACTCTGTAGGTGGATAAATCTGGTGGAATCTATGCTTGTTTGGCCTAGTGGTCGGGTGGAGATCATGGTAAAGCCTGTTATGATGTGTTCATTATGTTGGCCTAGAGATCCGAGATGGATTACGGTAAATCATGGTTTCTATTAATGAGGGTGAGGTGGTTTAGCCTCGGTATGCATTGGTTGGTTCTTTTGGTTTGAGTACCACATTCATGCTTGGAAGTTGAAATGGGATGACTGGTTGAAGAGAGAGTTGGATCAACCATTCTATGGTTGGGTGGAACATGCTAGTCCCATCTCCGGTTGGTTTATTGCATTCATTAATGAGAAATTCATTCCCTTTATTTTCATGTGCAAATGTATTGATGTATATATGGATTTTTATGGTTGATATGTTTAAGGTAATTCTATTCCTATTATGTTGGTTATATGTATATTTTATGACAGCAGCTATGTATGGCACTTAGCATGTTTTTACTTGTAAATGAATGGATAGTGTATCTATGGCCTAATATATGATAACGCAACAAATGACATGAAGGAACAATGGTTCATAACGATTCTCAGATAAGTATGAGATCCCTACACTTAATTTTGTTGTTTAGACCTGTAGGTTACATGTTGATGATATGTTTTCCGAAATGCTTGGCATGGCAAGTGGGGGTCTGGTTATGGTCTTGTTCATCCTATTGCTTTTTCATCATTGTTTCCCTGTATTTTTAATCATTTCAAGCTATCACTCCATTATAGGCAGTGGCCTGGGCTTTGGGCCTAAGAAAGTGGCTCAACTCTCAGGGTCACTGACACAGAATTGGCAATTTTGGTCTCTGGTCATTTGCAGGAAAGCCTGTGAGAGTGACTTTACATTGTTGGTCACTCCCTTGCCCATAGCATGACAACGACTATGGCCTAAGAGATCCAGAACAATAGTGGGAACCAGGAACAGGTTGTCTGAGTGGTCAACTTATCTCCTGAGGGTTCTATTGGTGATGTTGGATGACTATGTGTGACGTTTTGTCAATTCCACTTCCTTAATGTCACATAGGAGTTCAAATCATAGTAGCCTCTCGTATCATGTTTACCTCGGTAAGAATGGTTACTTGGGTGGATGTGGGAGGAGGGTGTTCCATTGGAAATGCGCCATCACACAAACATCAGTTGGCCATTGATTGGCCTCACCTGCACTTGATCAACAATTGCAGTTAATTATGACCCCCCCTTCCCTACTCGACAATTAACAAAGTGGCGAGGTTAGCAATTTGTCATATTCACGATTGACTCTTGTACACCTTCCTCCAAGCATTCCACAACTAGATCTTCACCAACTTCAATCCAATGGTCTATATAAATTGGAGCACCTCTTGTGTGTCCAATAGTTAGTAGCGGGGAGGGGGAGGTACGCAATTTGGCATTTAGTGGAACCATGCAACTATGGAACCCTATCGAACTCTGAAGGAATAGGATTTTTCCCAAGTGCCATATATTGTTGGAAAGGTCTCTCAGAGGACTATCCAACTATAATATTTTTAAGAGAATTTGAGTTGATCCACTATAGACAAAATTCATTCAAATATAGGTCATTAGATTATACATCAAACAATCTACAATCATTACAAGACTCTGCAAACACTGTAAACACATCAACAATGATTACTTGACACCAACGACAACCAATTGTCATCCTGCACAATAGTCTCCAACAAGCCCCCCTTGAACTTAACACTACTTGATATCAATTATTACTCCTTTGACATCAATTACAAGGCTTTTCTCAAAAATATTCCCCTTTGGCATTGATGGCAATACTACTTGGAACCACTCCACCTGGAATGCTACTAATGTTTTCTCATTCTCCCATGTCTATCTATATGACATTCCCCAGTGTTTGCTAACTCTCTCCCTTTGATGTCAATGGAAAAGGACTTGGATAATATCTTCCTCAAATTTTCCTTTTGAGGACATATTCCCTGTAATAGGATGTTCACTTCTCCATTGCTACTGTAAACTCATGCTCCTCCTTTTCTTGTGAGAAGCCAATTTATCTCTCTACCAAATAACCATATTATAAATGTCTCTATTGTTGTTTCTTCTCATTTGAATTTTCACACTTCCTCTTTATACTAGATATCGCTTCCATTTCTTCGATATCAAAGGCTCCATTAACTCCAATGTTTGAGCTCTTCTCCCCTTGGAAGTTTCACTTTCCATGGTTGCTTCTCTAGTGCATGGATTTGGAAGCTAATAACTGACTAATCTTCTCTTTTTATCATGCTACCCTTAAAGGAGTTGTCTAACATACAAGAGGCTATTACTTCTGAACCAAAGATACCAATTGACACCAAGATACCCATTGATAACAAAGGGACATGCGAAACTATACGTTTTCTCCCTCCAAACACTTCACAATTTCATTTTCTGATTTGCTTGAACAATCAATTCTTTTTTAAACCAATGGATGGTTTATGTTGTTGCTTGAGAGTTGTTCATGTGGACCTTTCTTCACTTTTTGGATTTTTAACACATCATTCTTCTATTGTAGCTCAAATTTTGTTAGGTCCCTAGACTACTAGTGTAACCCCTTATTGTTATTAGGACAACCCCCTTATTATATTGTTGTGTCCATTTAGTCCCCATATTGTTATTATTGTGCCCCATAGAAGCCCACTATTGTTATTATTGTGCCCTTACATTATTATTGTTAGGTTGACTCTGATTACATTATGACCCCTTAGACTCCTATATATAGAAAGGAGGTCTTGTCATATCAATCATCCAAGAATTGTTCATTTGTGTAATGTAAAGGAGGTTTCCCCCTCGAAGAGGTTGATTTCTAAGGCGTTCATTTATATTTTCTATATTTTGTGAGCTAGTTCCATAACATTTGGTATCAAAGCTTTGGATTCTAGGGTTTTGCTGCTCTAAACAGGTCATCATGGAAGTTTCAATATAACTTTTTTTCTGTGATGTTTCAGAAGCTAAAAGAAAAACCCATTTGACAAAAAAACTCGCTATACCTCGGGTCCGAATTTTAGATCTTGTCTCGCTATATTTTCGGATATATTATCTAAGGAAGTTAGAGTTTGTGCATGCTCCTGAATCACATCTTAAATAGGTGAGCCTGGGAAAATCGCCATAACTTTCTCTCTAAGAATCAGATTGAAATTGCATGAGAAGTTACAGAAAGAGGACAGACTATAGTTTTCTTCATATAATTTTCATATCCGAAGGTTGTTGGGTGTGTGTTATAGACATTTTTGGGCACTTCAACCCCGATCATAAATGTCCATAAACTGAGGGCTCCTAAGTCCCTAAAAGTGTTGCTTCAGTGCCTAAAGGAACAAGGTCAACTGATTACATCATCTCCCAGAAGTTCTCCACTGAAAACTTCTCATAAATGGTCAAAACTGGACCATACTGAAAGCCCAATGCAGAGGATACGATGCATATCACCTTCCCAATGTACAAGGTGTGATGCATACTGAATTGCTCCTCTGTAGGGTGTGATGGTCGGGAATGGACAAATGGCAGGAACAAAAGGCGAGGTGGAAGTTCAAGGAATCTTCTAGAAGCTTCCCCTCTGACAGTTGCCTCTCTATTTTCGACCAGGGATAAGTAAGCGATCATCATTCTCCAAGTGGAAGCAGGAACTATCAAAGAGAAGACACTAATCAAGACCCTAGGAGATGACTCACCTCCCTATAATCATCTATATATGGATCCCTCATCACAAAGATCTAGAGGCTGGAATTTTGTATCTTATAGAGAAGTGCTGTTGGTTTTCTGGTGTATATCATAGTGTTGGGTGATTCTAAGCTTTGCTTGAGGTGAAGAAGGGCTTTCTAGCTAGAGGATGATGCTGGGTCAGAACATATGGTTGTAATCCTCTTGCTACTTTTCATCTTAATAAAGCTATTCTAGTTTTCCTCCATATTCTGGTGTACTGGTTTATATAAGCATTTGTATGGTTAACACACATCTGGTCCTGTGTTATTTATGAATATAGATATTTGTTTCTTCGATAGTAGTATGTTGCTGTGATTCCACGAGTTCTCTTTGAAGCTAGGCAGATGAAGAAGAAGCGGCGAAACTCTATCAAGAAGGAGAGGAAATCAAGTGCAAGACTAAGATTCGTCTTCTTGGTTCTCCTCTTTTCTATTGTCATAAAGGAAAACGAAAGTAGACTTCACTTGTTTGTTTCTAAGATAGCCACCCATCTTAGTGGGAATAACAGCATCCGAGTGGACACTATTCCCGGTAACAGTGTGGAGCTTGATTATCTTCTATATTCAAAGGTCTCAGCCGGATGTATACCCGAGGAATATTGTACATGCCTGCATGCGGGGGGGTGCGGGGGGGACTTTTCCCTCCCGCGGGGGTTCAGGGGGGGTGATCCCGCCCGTCTCGGGGGTCCGCGGGCTAGTGGTCCCCTGGCGGGGTTTCAGGGGCAACGCCCCCGAAGCTAAGAATAGATGTAAAATTGCCGTATAAAAGTATAGTAATTTATAGTCAATCTAGGTTGTTTATTAGGTGGAGATCTGATGGTAGAAGTTATGTTTAATTTAGGGTTTTTTGCCCTAAAAGGTAACCCCTCACTGTATATGAGGGAATTGTATTGCATCTATATATATATATGTATTCTGAGTGAGGAAAAGGGAGGAGATTGAGAGTGAAAAGGTAGTTACATCGGATTTGTTGTAGTTGTATCTCTTTCAGTTTTCTGGATAATATAATAAAAGAAGGACAGGTTGTTGCGCAGTGGATGTAGCCTAAAATGGGTGAACCACGTATATCTGTGTCTCTCTTGTTTTATGCGTTTTTTGTGTTTATATTTCTGCAATATTTTATGTGTTCCATTGCTTTGCAATATATAATTTTCTAGCAGCTGGTATCAGAGCCGAAGGTCTATTTGGCTGATAAACTCGCATGAGAGAAGGGTTCCTTGTTCAAGTGGGAGCAATGGTGGAAGATGGTAGGTTTAGGGTCGAAAAATTCAATGACCAAAACTACCATCTGTGGAAGATGCAGATGGAAGATTATTTATTTTAGAGAGATATGTACCTACCATTGAGTAGAAAGAAAAAGAAGCCGATGAGTATGACAGACATAGAATGGAATATTCTCGATAGAAAGGAGCTTGGAACAATACGGATGTGCCTAGCGGTGTCAGTAGCGTTTAATATTTCAGAGGAAACAACAACAGAAGGTTTAATGTCGGCATTGGCCAAACTATATGAAAAGCGCTCGACCTCAAATAAGGTATTTCTTATGAAGCATTTATTTAATATGAAGATGTCAGAAGGTGGATCTATTGCAGACCATTTAAATGATTTTAATATAGTTACAAGTCAGTTAAGTTTTGTAGGGGTAAATTTTGATGATGAAGTTAGGGCTCTGTTATTTCTATGCTCATTGCCAGAAAGTTGGAATGGCTTAGTTATGGCCATTAATAACTCTGTCTCTAGATCTAGTACTTTAAAGTTTGATGATGTTGTCAGTGCAATCCTTAGCAAGGAAATGCGACGGAAAAGCTCCAGTGAGACATCAAGTAATGCTTTGACTGCAGAGACTAGGGGAAGAAAAATGGAAAGGGGAAAGAGCCCAAGATATCGCAGTAAGTCAAGAAAAGGCAAATCCAAGTCCAGATCGAGGATAGTGTGTTGGAAATGCGGGAAGAAAGGACACTTGAAGAAAGATTGCAAATCTCGAAAGGGAAAAGAAGGAGACACGCAACAAGAAACTAATCATGAAGCGAATGTAACAGGTGATGTGTTGCAAGATGCTTTGACTCTTTCATTAGAAAATATTATTAATGCCTGGGTGATAGATTCAGGGGCCTCATTCCATGCCACACCTGATAGGAAACATTTTCATGATTATGTTCAAGGAGATTTTGGACAGGTTCGATTGGGTGATGATAAACCTTGTAAAATCATTGGAATGGGTACAGTTTTCATAAAACAATAGAATGGAAATCAATGGCTATTGAAGGAGGTAAGGCATGTTCCATATCTGAAGAAAGATATGATTTCAATAGGGCAGTTGGGAGGTGAAGGTTGCATAAGTACTTTCACAGATAAAACCTGGAAGGTCACTCAAGGATCCTTGGTAATAGCGAAAGGAGGAAAAGTTGGTACATTGTATCTATGCGATGGTATTTCTAATTCTTTTAATGCTTTAACCTCTACAGGAGAAGATACGACATTGTGGCATCATAGGCGCAGGCACATGAGTGAGAAGGGGATGAAAATTCTTCACTCAAGAAATTTGTTGCCAGGTTTGAAGCATGTTAATTTAAAATTATGTGAAAATTGTGTTTATGGAAAACAGAAGAGAGTCATATTCCTTAGAGTTGGGAAAGAAAAGAAGAGCGAAAAAATAGAGCTTGTGCATACATTGTGCATACAGATGTATGGGGACATGCTCAGGTATCATCTCTTGGTGGCTCTCATTATTATGTTACTTTTATTGATGATGCAACCAGAAAAACCTGGATTTATTGTATTCGAAATAAATCTAATGTATTTGATACTTTCAAGAAATGGAAAGCTTTGGTTGAAAATGAGACAGGGAAAATGTTGAAGTGTCTCAGATCAGATAATGGAGGTGATTATTGCAACAAAGAGTTTGATAGGTGTTGTTCAGAGAATGGAATTCACAGAGATAAGATAGTTCCAGGAACACCACAAGAAAATGGTGTGTCAGAAAGGATGAACAGGACAATCATGGAGCGTGCAAGATGCATGAGATTGCATGCAAGATTTCCTTTACAAATTTGGGCAGATGCTGTAGATACTACTGTTTATCTAATAAACAGAGGGCCTTCAAGTTCCTTGGATGGTGGTATTCCAGAGGAGTCATGGACAAGTAAAAAGGTAAACTACTCTTTTTTTTAAGATTTTTGGTTGTGAAGCCTTTGTCGACATTAACAAAGAAAATAGAACAAAGCTTGAGGCAAAATCAAAGAAATGTACCTTTATTGGATATGGTGTTAATGATTTTGGTTATCGCTTATATGATTATGAAAATCACAAAATCATTAGGAGTAGAGATGTAATATTCAATGAAAAGGTCTTGTATAAGAATCAGTTGCAGGAAAAGAAACAGGAAAAAGAAAATAGAGAATACACAGTGCTTGATGATATCACAGGAAAAGTGATGGTGCCTGAAAATCATAATCATCAACAGCTAGAACAACAACCACAACAACAACAAGCACCTTAAACACCTGAAAGTGGTGTTAGAAGATCTACCAGGATAAGTAGGCCCCCTGAACGATCCTCTCCTTCATTATATTATGTATTGTTGACTGATTTTGGTGAACCAGAATGTTATAAAGAAGTAGTGCATGTAGAAACTAGGAAGAAGTGGGAGCAAGCCATGAAAGAAGAGATGGACTCCTTAGCACATAACCAGACTTCAAGTTGCTTGTAGGTAAAACAACATTGCATAATAAATGGGTTTACAAGTTGAAGGAAGAAGATGGAGGTAGAAAAAGGTATAAATCTAGAGTTTGCACAGAAAAAGGGTATAGACCTTGAGTAGATATTTTCTCCTGTTGTGAAAATGAATTCAATCAAAACTATTCTAAGTCTAGTAGCAGCTGAAGATTTGCATATTGAGCAGTTAGATGTAAAGACAACCTTTCTCCATGGGGATTTGGAGGAAGAGATATATATACAAAAACCACAAGGATATGAGGTAAAAGGGAAGGATAAACTAGTGTGTAGGTTGAAGAAGAGCTTGTATGGCTTAAAACAGGCTCCAAGGCAGTGGTATCTAAAATTTGATAGATTTATGTCTGAACAAGGTTATACTGGATGTCACTCTGACCATTGTGTTTATCTCAAAAGGCAAAATGATGACAGCTATATTATATTGTCATTGTATGTAGATGACATGCTTGTTACAGGTTCTAACATGCTGGAAATAAATGTGCTCAAAAGGAAATTGGCAAACTCATATGCAATGAAGGATTTGGTTGCTGCAAAACAAATCCTTGGTATGAGAATAACTAGAGATAGGAAGAATCGCAAATTAACGTTGTCTCAAAGTGAGTACATAGAAAAGGTGTTGAAAAGGTTCAATATGCAGAATGAAAAACTAGTTTGTATACCTTTGGCTAGCCATTTCAAATTAAGTAAGGAGGCGTGTCCCAAGACTCAGGAAGAAATGACTCATATGTCTAAAGTTCCATATGCATCAGCAGTTGGAAGCTTAATGTATGCAATGATCTGCACAAGGCCTCATATTACACATGCAGTGGGAGTTGTAAGCAGGTACGTGAACAATCCAGGAAAAGAACATTGGATGGTGGTGAAGTGGATTCTCAGGTATTTGAGAGGTACCACAAATCAAGCATTATGCTTTGGTGGTTCAAACATTGCTCTATGGGGATATGTTGATGCAGATATGGTAGGTGATAGAGATAACAGGAGGAGCACTACAGTATATGTATTTACTATAGGTGGAACAACTATGAGTTGGGTTTCAAAAATCCAAAGTGTTGTTGCACTTTCAACAATATAAGTAGAGTATGTTGCTGCTATAGAGGCTAGTAAAGAAATGATTTGGTTACAAAGGTTTCTGGACGAATTGGCTAACAAGCGGGAGTTGTGCAGGTTATACAGTGATAGCCAGAGTTCCATACATCTTGCAAAGAACTCTGCATTTCATCCCAAGACTAAACATATACAGCTCAAGTACCATTTCATATGGTTAGCATTGGAAGATGGACAATTGAAGCTGGAAAAGATACACACTAGCCAGAACCTTGCATATAAGTTAACAAAAGTTGTAACCAGGGAGAAACTAAGAATCTGCTCAGTTTCAATTGGTCTTCAAGTATGACGAAGAATATGAGAAACAACTAGGTCCAAAGTGGAGTCATTGTCTAGCAAATGAAGCAGCGGTGGATTTGTTATAATCAGTCTGTAAGTGGGAGATTGTTGGGTTTGGAGCCTGATTATCTTCTGTATTCAAAGGTTTCAGCTGGATGTATACCCCAGGAAGACAGTACACGCCTCCATGCATGGGGGACTTGTCCCCCCTGCGGGGGTCTGGGGGGGCTAATCCCCCCTAGCTGGGGGGTCCGGGGGCCAGCAGTCCCCCGGCAGGGGCTCGGGGGCAGCACTCCCGAAGCTAAAAATAGATGTAAAAGTACCTTGTAAAAGTCTAGTAATTTCTAGTCAATCTGGGCCGTTCATTAGGTGGATGATCTGATGGTAGAAGTTATGTTTAATTTAGGGTTTTTTGCCCTAGAAGGCAACCCCTCACTATATATATGAGGGAATTGTATTGCGTCTATGCAGATCTGTATTCTGAGTGAGGAAGAGAGAGGAGATTGAGAGCGAAGAGGGAGTTACAACGGATCTGCTGGAGGTTGTATCTCTTCAGTTTGCTGGATAATAAAATAAAACAAGGACTGGCTGTTTCTCCACAAATGTAGCCCAAACTAGGTGAACCACGTATATCTTTGTCTCTCTTGTTTTATGTGTTTTATGTGTTTATATTTTTTCAATATTTTTGTGTTCCATTGCTCCGTAATATATAATTTTATAACAAATGTAGGACCAAGGCTTGTTGGTATACCAAGCTATCAAAACCAACAACATTAGTATCTCTGCACTGTTGGTATAGGAATTGCTGGCACAAGAATGTTAGCACCTGCCACAAAAGATCCTAACATTAATGACATTTTCACATTAAATAATATTCAAATTAACAAAACAAGAAGAGTTCATGGATCAACAACTGTCAGCTCTAAATTCCTCTAAATAATAATTTAATAATGTGTAAAAAGAATAATAATGATTACAGACACTTAGTACAGGCATAAAATTACTCAGTAAAATCATGAAAATTTGGACAAAATGGAGGTTGAATAAACAACGAGCCAAATTTACTTTTAAGTGATATGGAGCCCCATTTTCTCTGATGACAAGGAAATCCAATGATTTTATTGAGTCATTTCGATAACCTTGCCTCCCAGCAACTACAGTCTAGATTTCCCAATTTTAAGTTTGCGACCCTGATATATGAGCCACCTTTTTAGGGCCTAACTCTCAACCATTGCCCATAACGTAATGCGACTTTAAAAAATGATAAATGACATAAAGACAAATGATTTAACATAAAAATTGATCAAGGACATGACCTAAATCAACCTAAACATGACAATCATTTCGTCAAATACATTGAGAACATGTAATCTACAGGTTATGACTGCATATCTAAACTTAGGGATCTGAAACTTATCTGAGAAACATCTAGAAGGTCTATTTCCTTCTCATAATATCTAAAATAATATATATTAGGTCATGCATTCAATAACCATTCATTTACCAATCAAAACATGATAAGGGCCATAACTTGAATCTTTCATAAAACCATGCTTATAGCCATCATATAACTACAATAATAGCATCAATAGAGAAACCATTAAAGCCAAATCATAAAAAGTACATTTACTCATAAAATAAAAGAGGAGACATAACTCTTATTATAATATGAAAATCCAACCAAGTCAGGGACATCCATGTACAACCCAACCATATTTTGGGTTGAAACAAAACTTTCTTTCAGCCAATCACCCCTGTGCCATATTCCAAGCATGAATGTGGGAATCACAACAAAACAACCAGGGATTCCTTAGGCTTTAACACAATCCTTCCATTACCGATCAAGGGACTCCCAGGACCAAAACCCTTACTTATACAACGAGGATTTACCGCAATCCAGCCATTACCGGTCAAGAGATTCCTAGGAGATCACTAGTCCCAAAAAAATCTTGGATGCCTCCAGATTTCTTCACCAATACTTGAGTAATTTTCCCATATACACCCTCAGGCTTTACCACAATACTTCCATTACCGATCAAGGTATTCCTAGGCCCTTGGGAATTTTCGTAAGAGCACCTCACTTGGTTCCAAAAGCATCCAAAAATCCAAAGCTCAATCAACTAAAATAACCCCATCACACCATGACTATCTGGAAATGGAAAGGAAAAGTTGGAACCACTTTCACACTTGGAAAAACCCATGCCAATGAAAACAAGAGAACCAATACATACATGCATGTACCATGTATCTAAAAACCAACTAGGAAACAACACATGCAACCTGTTACCTACAAATCTTCCTGTTGAAGTTACTTGATCCAACTTTTCATTGCTTGTACCTTGCTTTCCTTTTCTTTCTTTCCAAAATGGTAGAGAGATCCAAGAATGCTCTAAGTTTGCAAGAGTATGAGAGAGAGAGAATAGAGAGAGAGCTCCAAGCTAAAATTGAAAAAATCTTGTGAATTGATGCTCATAAGCATTTTTATTATTAAGGTCTTTATTTTATTCAATTTCGTTTATTTTTCTTCAGTTTCCTCCTCACATGTAACCTGTGACCTTTCACCTTCCTTTTCTCCTATTTTCTATTATTTTCATAAATAAAATACCAATTAATGCCTCTTTTCCTTTTCAAAACCTTTGCCAATGCCTCTGTCAATTTCCTTAGACATAATAAACCAAATGAGCACCCAATAAAATGTTTTTTCCAACATTCTGCTTGGAATACATGTCCCATGACCTTGGTTTTATTTTTTTTCCTTTATTATCCTTATTAAATGAAATTTTAACCTAGGGCTATTACAGATCCCTCCCCCTTAAGGGAACATCGTCCTCGGCGTTCTATGAAACCTATGACCAACAAGCCACTAAAATCAAAACATAGTGCCCATGGAGCTTATTTTTTTTTGTAAGTTGAGTAAGACCTTTCATTCATTCATAAAAAGGCATGTTGCATCAAGATAGAACTTTTGTGGCCTCAACCTGCCCATTGGGAAACTAGGTCTGTTAGCTGTCAAAAGGCATTATAAGCCAAGAAAAATTGAAAGGTTTTAAGTCTATCAAATTCATCTAGATAAGCCTTACCGTCTGAATGCCATAATAATTTCTTCGTCATAAATCTAAAGCTCCCTATCACTATGAACATCATCAAAATTTAAACAAAAACTGAACTGAAAACATACATAACCAGCAACATAACTAGTCCTCAGAGGAGTCAATAAGGGTAGGGTATTTTGCACTAGACCCTGACATTTCTGAGTGCTATGCACCCCAAAGGTGTTGATCAATTCTTCCCAGGCGAACATTTTGTTGCTGAACCTGAAACTGCACCAATTGAAAGTCTTTTTGGATTTCTTGTAAGATAAGATCGATTTGGATGTAGTTAGAAGTATGCATGATGGCTTTAGCCACCATATTTTTCATCATCCACTAGAGGCAGATGGTTTTGTTTATTTTGGGAGACTCGGCCTCGAGAATTGCGAAGATCGGGGACCAAAAATTTGTAGTCCACTTCTTGCTCTTCTTCCTCAACTTGGCAGTTGAGATCCACTTCCCACCATATGATAATCCTTCTAACTTGCTTCAAGATCTCCCTCACATGTGCATGCACAACTTCCTTGTTATGCTGGGCCTTAGACTTATGACCTACTCTTTTCGGCTGCTGGGATGTTTGTTTACGTTTCTCTACCCGCGAACCTCTCTTCCAATTTTTCCTTCATCCCTCTACCATTTCTTTCTCTTTGACAGTTTTCGCTCGCGCCATTTTGAGAACTGACACCTGTGAGATTGTAAGGTCTATGCATCCCAACCTCGTGAAGACAACCATCCACCCTGAAGGGAAAAGGTTGCACTCCCAAAACTTGTCTATGTGACAGGGGGAAAGATCATGCACAAGAGCAAGGGAACATTAGTGTTCCAGTTATAGCATATAATATGAAATAAGCAAGCTCCTCTCACTTGACGATTCTTAACCAAGATAATCTTCTTCCCCCGAACCATTGAAAACAAAAGTCTGGATCGAGGCAAGGATCTAATAGAAGCAATTGACATAACCCCGCATCCCATAGAAGAGAACCTTCGAAATTGGGTCAAAAACATAATGCAAAACACAGTAATAAAATACATAAAAAAAAACCATTCTTCTTCCTCATGGATTTTGTGACATCCCATGCAATGTCGGCATAATGACATGCACAACCCCCCAAACCCATAGATATAGTTCCCATTCTTTGAAGCATAATTCCATAAAGAATCAAGACTGTCGTCACCATCTCGAATGCAGAAAAGAAAGAATGCTCCCTAGAATTCCGGAAAAGTAGGACAATTGTCTTCCCACAATGATAGTTCCATCGAATTGTATAAACAATAATCCTACATAATATCTCCATATTCTCTTGACTATAGGAGGATAAGGAGAACATCACATACCTCACATTTTCCATCCTATAGATGCCAATGAAGTCCCCTTTTAGAGCGCTCCCACTTGCAAGTTTCCAATGTCATGCCACTCGCTGAATATAGCACTAAAGGGGCCATAACCAATTTACTTCACCGGACAACCACTTTTTCCATCCAAATTCCCAAATGATTTGATAATGGTATGCTCCATCGTGCATTTCATCTTCTCCCATGCAACCACCTGTTTGGTCAATTTAGTGTGTCCTAAATTGCTATATAAATTGTCAATCCGGGAGTCGTAAACTGTTGAAGTGAAGTGCACTATATATGCAAGATAACCGTTTTCTTATTTCTTTGTCGTTTTTTATTTTTGATTTGTTTTTGGGTTTATCTTCTTATTGATTCTCTAAGATGAGATGGCAATTCTAAAAATCAAGTATGGATATAAGTATTCAAGGCAATAGTGACCTTTTAAAATAATTTCCAAACTTCAAATTTTCAAAAAGGTTTTCAAACTTGCAATGATGAAATCAATTACTAAGAGGAAATAAAGATGTACCTAAATTCTAATTAAACCAAACAGTGAACTAGTGACTATGAAACCCAGTATCCTTGTTGCTGTATAAAAAGAAAACTGAACTCAAAGCAATTCAAAAACTGAAAGCAAAGTAAGCTAAACCATATCACATCAACTGATATTTTGACCCGTCACCATTCGACTCGCTCTGGCTATAGGAGGTAATCATAAACAAATTGAGTAATATGATATCTAAATTGCATAAAATAAAACTAAGATCAAACTACACATTCATCCTTCAATCTCTCACCATTCGACTCACTCTGGCTATAGGAGGTAACCGAAAATGACATGAGTAATCTAATCACTAACTTGCAAAAGCAAATAAACTAATATCAAACTATACATTCACACTCAATCCCTCACCATTCGACTCACTCTGGCTAAAGGAGGTAACTGAAAATGACATAATAGTCTAATATCTATCTTGCAGAAAAGTAAATGAACAAAGCAAAACTGAAAGAAATAAACAGTGCTGGAATTAGAACTAAGAAAACAAATCAGCAGAAGGACAAGATAATTCCATCATGTCATTTGTCATCAAAAAGCTAGGTGCACTTGCCCGGGCTATCTATTAGAACCTGAAATGAAAACACTGATCAATTGACAGTCATTAGAAAGCATAAAAGAAACTATGGACATCAAACAACATGAATACCATGAGCAATGTAATATATACAAGCAAGCAACTATGGCATCAAGAGCGTAAATGAAGAAAACATGGAACTATACAGTAACTACAGAACCTTGGTATACAGGGGCCCTCTGCAACCTCGGCCAATCAGAAATCAATCACGGATTTGAACTTAAAGGAAGTGTCTTCTCATATATTGAAATACAGTCATAACATAAGGACTCAGTCACGGCACGATGGCTCGTAAAAACAATCAATATTACATATCAAAAGCTAGTCTGTACGCATACGAGGATGCTTTATTTATAACAGGAAATAACATAACTAATTCCTAAGATCTGCGTTGGTAGATAGACACGTAAACGACCATATTCGGAAATCTAGCAGTATGGTAGCCGTGAGAAATAAATACAAAGAGGTTGGCTGTTAGATTTGGTTCACGGGCAGTCCCCAGGTGTTAGCACACCTCCTGAGATTTAGGATCTTTCCACTCAATCCTCCTCGTGATGAAAAACAGAGTTCTGCCACCGCAAAACTCTTAGTGTTCACCACCGTTTGACTGGCTTTGACCACGGTCCTCTGTGAGTGATTCGGCTGAACCAAGGGGACACGTTCCATGTCCACATCATTTGCAGCTTGCCCATGTGGCCGGATTCTCCAGTAGACACCTGTAACATAGACTTCAACAAAAAGGCTGCGGAAAGTGACAAGATTCCGCAGCTGACTGAGCAAAAATCTAAATCAAACAGCAGTCACAAGACATAATTAGGAAACCATTTATATGCTCTTTTTAAACTAATATGCAATGATTTGATAGCTTGGAGGTTCAGGTAATTGGAGAAAAAGGATAAAAAGGTATATAGGGAAGATGTATTTTGGGACTCAACAGTGCTTCCAAGGAGGGATCTGCCTAATCATCAGAGTTGAGATAGAGAGCCAAACCAAAGCCAAAATTAAAGCCAATTGAGAAGAGATCGCTTTTAAGGAAAGGATTATTGAGCGAAATGAATCTGAAAGGTTGTACCTCATCAATTTAACTCTCCCCCTTCTATCATTCCACATGAATTCTACTCCCAAAAATTAATCCATCTTTGTTTTTTGTGAAACCTAATTCAAATGCTTGGTCAGATGAGCGATGATAGCTCGAGCATGTGAAATTAGGCATAAGGACTTTGCATGAAGTTGGATGAAATTAATAGACATGTTACTTGTAGAGAGAATGCAAGTAGAAAATCACAAAGGGATCGACCTTAGCTCCATTTTATCATTACTTAGAGTTGCATAAAATTTGTGAGGGATAATCATAGGACAGGGAATTTCATAACATAACTTGGTCCATCAAGGAATTAAGCACATGGACTTATGCCCATTTATTTCGAGTTCAAGCTATGCCATAAAGAAAGCCTGGTTTGCCTTTGCATCAACCTCCATATTGTTACTTTTGGAAATGTGAAAAGAATCCTAGAATGGAATGTAATTAAAATAATTATAATTATCTGGAGTAACCTACCAAGAGTGTTGTCTTTTGGATTCCTTCCATTATTGAGATACTGAATCAAGATTAGGGAGTCACCTAGGATAATAATATCCACCGCATATTTATTTTTGAAAACAAGTAAACCCTGAAATAGCTCGTACATTTCGGCTTGATTGTTTGATCTGCTTCCTAAACCCCAAGCAAATTTGATTTCAATAATCCCTTTGGGATTAATTATAATCCCTCCCCCTCCTGCCACTCCTAGGTTTCTTTTGGAAGCCCCATGAAAATGAAGAATCCATTTTTTCTACTTCAACTTCCAGCTGGGACACAAAGGATTTAAGGGAGGAAACTCGGCAGAAGAGGATTCATAGGAAAGGGAACAAACCCATTTGTATTTGAGGGGATAAAAAGAAGCTTCTATACTGAGAGGATTAGCCTCCAAGTAGAAGGAGATAGACTTCAAAGCAACAAACTTAGGTAACCAACAGGAATCTTTGAACATTCAAGAGTTTCTTGCTAGCTACATTTGCCAACATAGATACTTGGAAAAAGAAATCCAGAAGGATTTAAAAGAGGGTTTAGATCGAAGGGAGCCTAAATATTGTCTGTTCCATGCAAAAAAGAATTCATGAACCCCAGTTGGCCACCTAACTTTTGAAAAGAGAGGGGTAAGGGGAAAATATCAGTCTGATTTAGAAAAGGAGTAATCGATGGAGAGGTGAGGAATAGATTCTTCTTGGAAACTACACAAAAGGACATCTTGATGGGCCCTAAATTCCCATTTTTCTTAAATTCTCTGAAGTAAGGATCTTGTTATGGGATAGCTACCAACAAAAGATATTCACTTTAAGTAAAGCATTAGGTAAAGATTGTAAGAGAAGTTCAGAATGTCCTTCTTTGACAGTGTAATCCGAGTATTTACACCCTATCTTGTCCTGAAGATGATGACTCATCAGAGCTATTCCTGACAATTTATTTTCCAAAATTTCTCCAAGAGCCTTGATATGCTCAAGATGTTCTCCCATATTCCAACTGTTCCATAATCCTTCCTCATTCCACTTGGAAATTTGAGAAAGGATTGTTTTATCATTTTCCTGTGTGTCTTCTCTTAATGTCCTCAATTTCTTGCATTGATCTAATGCATCTTACTAAAGATTTGAGTCCTCCCAAAGTCTGATAAAGTCTCTATTTCCTCGGATCCAATTGAGGTGTGAACTAATCAGGAAAGACGCCGAAGAAACAAACTTCCTAATGGAGGAGATTTGTCTGATCATACCAATATATGTTGGTCGATGATGTTTTTCTTTGAGAATTTGGGCCCACCATGCATCATGATGAACTTGAAGATTCCAGTTTAGCTTTGTGCTAAAGGCTAGGTTAGTAAAAGAAGGATCCCTTATGCCTAGGCCTCCATGTTGTTTACGAGATCTGACCGTGGCCCATTTGATGAGCTGGAACATTTTTGTGGAGGATTTCCTTCCTTCCCATAAAATTTCCTGATGAGGCTTCCAAGTTGCTAAAGAATCCTCATGGGAGCTAGAATAGCATAACATTGAAATAAGGGAATTGTTGTTAATAAAACCTTTGAGAGAACCACTCGACCTATAATAATTAGTCATCGTGCCCCCCGATTCTCCATTTTTCCTTTGATTTTGTCCAGAATAGTATTCCAAGTTTGGGAGGAGGATTTGTTCAAGGTTATTGGCATCCCCAAATACTTGAAGTCAATCCAGTTAGTAAGAACTTTAAATCCCATAGCCTCTTTAGTTTTATTTTGGGGGAGAAGACTTATATTCTGGGAAAATATTTGGGTTTTGATCTCATTTATTGACATACCAAAGGCATCTATAAATTTGTCCAAAATACTTCTATATCTTTTTTAAATTAAAATTGAAGCTCCTCCTAATAGAATCGTGTCGTCAAAGAATTGATCGTGGTTAATGCTATTGATTCCCTTTTGAAAGTGAGTTCCTTGGAGGGGATCATTAGTTCACTCAGCTTCCAGTCTTCTATTTAAAGAATCAACCATAATGATATATAGGAATGGAGAAAGTGGTAAACATTGCCTGAGCCCCCTTGAGGCTTTAAAAAAATTGTATCCCTTACCAATAATTAAGGGTGCAATCCAGGGGGATCCAATGCACAAGGCCATGCATTGAATGAAAGTTCCATGAAAACCTATCTTCTGCATGAGTTTGTAAATAAAAGAGCATTTAACCCTATCAAAGGCATTTTCCATGTCAAGCTTGACCACCATACTATGATCTCCCCTTCTCGAACCAGAGTTTATGACCTCTTGTATCATTATGATGTTGTCAACAATTTGTCGACCGAGGACAAAGCCACCTTGGTTTTTCAATATGATGCAGGGAATATTTTTCCTAATCCTTAGTGCTAATATCTTAGAAATTATTTTATATGAAACATTGCATAAGGAAATAGGCCTAAATATGGCAAAAGAAAATGGATTCCTTTCTTTAGGGATCAATGGAAAAATTGATCTGAACTTATGCAGGAACACAAAAAAAAATATAGATATAAATATAAATGCAAAGATGCAGTAATTAAAACTTCATTTCATTAATATTGAATAATTGAAATATGCTTATATACAGAATGGAAATAAACTAGCCCGAGAGATGGTAGCTTATCTCTAAGAAGAGATGTGGCGGATACAGGCCTCTAAACTATGATACAATGAGGCTCAAAGGCCTATTTATTATTGAGAAACAACGGAAAACGCTAAACATCCAAAAACCTAACCCAAGGAGATGAAGCACCAAAACTATGGCCCTCATTTGGGTAAATTGGTACATCAACTTCCCAGGGTTGTAACTTTAGCATATGATCTTCGTTTGACACGCACAATACCTAGTTAGAAAGATCTATCCGAGGAATACAACTTTCAGAAGAAAACATCAATCAAAGTCTCATGTTTGCTTGTTTCCCCCCAAAAAAATGTCGTTTAGGGCCTCAAAACAAATCTAGAAGTTCAGGACCCGAAAAATTGCAAAATATAGTAAATTGTGCTACAATTAAGGAAACTGAAAAACTGAAAGAGACGGTGGTGGGGATCCAAGTGGAATAGGCAAGTGGCCACCATTATCCACTTGGATTAGTCCCCCCCTTTAGGAATCAATGGTCCTCATTGCGTTGAGTGCCTCCATGAGATGGGGAAACTTCTGCTGAACTTGATCCCTTGTGAACCACTTGCCTTGGTGCAAGAGTTGGCCAGCTTTGACAACCTAATATATTTGGATCTTCTGTTGGTGAGTGTTTTTGATCTGTGTGTCCATGATCCGATCAATTGTTGCTTGTTCCATGCAGTCTTGGTTTAAATTTGTTGGTGTGAGTTATTCTGCAATGTCTTATGTGTCCAGTAGTGGTGGAAATTATGGTCGAAAGCGGTCCACATTGAACACTGGGTGCAGGACAAGGAATGAAGGAATGCTAAGCTCAAAAGCATTGTCTCCCATAGTATTGGTAATGGTGTAAGGCCCATATCGGAGTGGTCTGAGCTTCCGATGGGCTCCGGTAAGGCGTTCTTTTTGCAAATGCAACCAAACTTTGTTGCCCACCTGAAACTTGTGTGGCACTCGATGTTGATCATGTCGCTACTTGTACTTGGCATTCGACTTCTCCAAGATGTCATGAACCTGTTGGAAGATGTGTTGGATGCATTCAATACATCTAATTTCTTTATCGACCTCAGACAATACATGTGTGGCTTATGTCTATGTAGTCGCATGAGGCATGGAAACATCAATCAGACACAATGGTTGAAATCCTAGACCCACTTGAAAGGGACTACGACTAGTCGAGCTATGGAGAGCTATGTTATAATTATGTTTCACATAGGGAAGACTCTCATCCCAGGTATGTGGATGCTTGGAGTTGTACATGCAAAGTATGTGCACTGTCATCCTATTGACGACCTCGGTTTGGCCATCAGTCTGGGGATGGAATGTAGACGACTTGGTGTGAGCTTGGTGTCCAATAGTTTCTAGAGGCTTGATGATAATGTGCTAAGGAACCTACTATCACAATATGATATAATGGTTTAAGGGATCCCAAAATTTACCCACACTTGTTCAAAGAAGAGTTTGGCAATGTCCTCTGCTATAATACTCTTCCCGTAGGTCGTCAATATAGCCATCTTAGAAAAAAAATTCACAAAAACACAATCATTACCATGCTTGGTAGAAGGGAATCCAAACACATAGTCTAGGGAGATGGATTCCTAGGATTGTCTAGGAGTAGACAGAGGAGTGTACATTCCTTTCTTCTTAATGGTTGGCTTGGCAATGGTGCAGGCAATGCAGGATCTGATATATTTCCCAACATCCAGTCGAAAATTTGGCTAATAAAAGTAATTTTGTAGTACAACCACAGTTTTATCCACACCAAAGTGTCCTGCGACCTTATTGTAGTGCGCCTCTCAAATCAACTTGGTACACTTGCTTGAAGGAACAAAAAGGTGGCAAAATTAACATAATAATGTGTCCTAGAAGTGGAAATTAGGAACTTGCTTGCCATCTACTAGAATCTGGTATGTGGAGGTGAAATCTGGATCATTTTTGTATAATTGCAGCCATCCATAGGTCTCATGGCCACAAGAGTCAAGAAAAGTAGGCAGTGCTGCAGTTGGGGTTCGGTTGAGGCAGTCTACAACATGATTGGCGCTTCCCTTTTTATATTTAATGTTCAAGTGGAATTGTTGTAGATATGGCGACCACTTTTGATGGCGATTGTTCTGCAACTTCCCTTATGGATGTATAAACTGAAGATGTCAATGATCGGTGTAGATGATCGTCTCCTTCCCCATAATGTAATTCTTTCGTTGCTGGCAAGCTTTCACGATGGAATACATCTCTTTATCATAAGTGGGGTACTGTTGAATTGTATCAAAAAGTGTCTCACTATGATAGGCCACTGTATGCTTGCGTTGGGTGAGGACTGCACCAATAGCATAGTTGGAGGCATCTATCTCAATTTCAAATGGTTGTTGCAGGTCTAGCAATGTGAGTATCGGTGCAAATTAAATGCGACACTTCAACTCAATGAATGCCTTCTGTTGGGACTCAGACTAGGAAAACTTTGCTTTTGCTCTGCCCTTGGTAATCTGACTCAATGGTCAAGTGATATGGGAGAATACCAACACGAACATCCGATGAAAATTTGCAACGCCCAAAAAGCTGCAAAACTCTGTTAGAGTGGTCAGGTTGGCCAATCCCGAATGACTTGGATCTTAGTCGGATCCACATGCACGCCATGCTCATCTATGATATAACCCAGATATTGGACCTCGCTCATTCCAAAGGTGGATTTCTCCAAGTTGGCACATAGTTTGTGTTGCCGTATGGTTTGAAGGACCTCCCAAATGTGTTGCAAGTGTTCTTCCCAACTTTTGTTGAAGACGAGGATGTCGTCCAGATAAACAACCATGAATGAGTTGGTGAAGGGTCACAAGATGTCATCCATTAGCCTCATAAAAGTAGGAGGGGCATTTGTCAACCCGAAGGGCATAACCAACAATTCAAAAAGGCCTTCCTTGGATTTGAAGGTGCTATTTCATACATCTATGGGTTCTATTAGAACCTGGTGATAGCCAAACTTCATATCGATCTTGTTGAAATACTTTTCCCCCTTGAGTTGGTCCAGAAGGTCATCAATCCATGGGATTGGATACCTATTCCCGACAATGATTTTGTTTAGTGCCCGATAATCAATGTAGAGCCTCTAGGCCCCATCCTTCTTCTTTATAAGTACAGTTGGGCTCCCACAAGGCGAGGAACATGTTCAAGTGTGGCCTTTTTGCAGAAACTCCTAGATTTCCCACTTGATCCCTTCATTTTCCAGAATGGAGTCGTGATATATTGGCCCATTGGTAGAGGGGCTCCGAGAGTCAGATCGATCGAATGCTTGACTTGACAGTGCAAGGGTGCCCGTGTGGGTGAGGAGAAGATGTCCATGTATTCTTCCACGATCGTATCCACCCACTTTTGCTGCATGGAGAAACCCTTCCCCCGGGGCCATGGATGTGGCTACAATCTTCCCCTTACTTTGAGAGCGAATAAGAAACAAAACAAATTTCCCAGTCTGGGAGATGATCTTACTCTATTTCTTAGCAGAGATCAAAGAGATGGTGGTAGGCGGGGCTACCTCCGATATCCTGTATGACTTCTTACCCAAACAAATAATAACAATGAGAGGCCTCAACTCACATACAACATGACACTTCTACAAGTATGGTTGGCCTAATAATACATCACAAACTTCAAGAGGAGCAACATCACACAATACCTCATCTGTGAAGGGATTGATGTTGTATGGAACTGTTGGCTGATGTGAAGATATTGTCCTTGGTGAAGCCACCTGATGATGTATGGCTGCAGGTGTGGTGTGGTCGGTAGGCCAACCACTTCATGACCTCTACTAAAATGAGGTTCTTTTGGCTCCTGTTGTAGACAATGAATTGTAATGGCGAACCCTTCACCCACATCTGTGAGTGGAAGAGATGCTCTCCCTCCTTTGGATACTCGAGCTCAATCTTCTGGATTTTGGTGGTGGCAACAGTGGCATTGGGCTTCCCATCAATAATCTGCATCCCTTTGTCATTCCCCTTGTCAGGTTCTGACTCAGAGTCAGAACATGCATCTGATTCTGAAACCTTCAGCTCGACCACTAGTGACTGCTTGGCTCAACACTCACTTTGTGTTGTGAGTGGGGATCTTATGGAACTTGTACCACATCCCTGTGCCCTTCTTTGTCTTCATGGTGTTTTTCTTTGCTTATGTGTTTGACAGGTTGTCTTGGGTCACCCCACCTTGGCTTTCTCCTTTGTTCTGTGGTTTGAGAGCACCTTTCCCTTGCTTCAGATTCACAGATCCAAAGTCTCACTTCTTCTGTTTTAACTTTTGCTCGATCTTAACAGCGTATCAGTAGGCACTGCCAAGTGAGATGTCTAGGAACTCCATCTTGCCTTCGATGTATTTGTGCAGACAACCGCAGTATATGAGTATCAAATGCCGCTCAAAATCCTTGATACCCAACTTCGTGCGAAGGTTATGAAAAATATTTGTGAACTCCAGCATTTCTTGTTCCCTTCCCTGTCGTAGTGTGGTCCACTTTATGTATTTATCTTCATAGCTCCCGACAGGGAAATACTGATCCTTGATGGCATCTCAAAAAGAGTTCCAAGTGGGTGCGGCTGAAAACAATGAGGGTTCCCTCTCATGCGTTTGCTCACAGTAGGTTTCCCACCAGTGCTTGCCATGGGGGCCAACTTCAAGGATTGAAAAAGTAATCATTTCTCTACTGGAAAAATCATGAACCAAAAAATACCCTTCCAATAGATTTAACCATCTATCTACGATGTCTACATTTATATCGCCTTCAAATATGGGAATATCAAAGTTTGTACCTTGAAGAAAGTGGTGCCTCCAAAGTGGCTGTTGGACGAAGATGCAGCGCCTGTGGGCATTTGGGCAAAGTTGTCCATCATCACGTTCCTCTATCACTCAAGGGATTCTTCAAACAATATTTTGAAGGGATCTCCTACTCCCTCGTCTTACATTTCTTCCACTATGGGAGGTCGTCGGGGTTTACAAGGCTGGTCTTACAAAGGTTCAACTAGTTCGAGCCCTAACTCCTTATACCTTGACCTCGTTGGGGACATGCAAAGAAAAACAAAGAAAGAGCATAACGCTTTGATACCACTGATCCAAACTTATGCATAAACACAATAGAATACATATATAAACTTAAACAAAAAAATGCAGCATAAATAAAACTGCATTTCATTAATATCAAAGAACTGAAATATGCTTACATACATAATGGAAATAAACTAGCTCGAACGATGGTAGCTTATCTCTGAGAAGAGATGTGGCGGCTACATGCCTCTTAACTGTGTTAAATTGAGGCTCAAAGGCCTATTTATTATTGAGAAACAATGGAAAACCCTAAACATCCAAAAAACTAACCCTAGGAGATGAAGCACCAAACCTATGGGCCCCGTTTGGGTAAATTGGTACATCAACTCCATGGGGTCGAAACTTTGGTATACTATCTCCGTTTAACACACATATTACCTAGTTAGAAAGATTTATCCGACGAATACAACTTTTGAATGCAATCATCAAACAAACACTCATGTTTGACTATTTTTCACCAAAAACGTCGTTTAGGGCCTTAAAACGACTATGGAAATTCAAGACCCAAAAAAACTGCCAAAAATAGTAAAGTGTGCTACAATTAAGGAAACTGAAAAACTGAAAGAGACAATGGTGGGGGTCCAAGTGGAACTATCCAATCATTCTCACCAAATATTTACGAATTAACTCCCATAAGTGTTGATAAAAGAGAGTTGGAAAGCCATCAGGACCCAAAGCCTTGTCGAGATGGAAGGAGAACACAACTTGTTGAATTTCTTCCACAGATGGATGAATAATAAGTTAAACATTTATTTCTTCTATCACCATAACCGGAAGATTTTCTAACATAAATTTTTTGGCTTCTTCACTTTTTTGCACTAAGTTAGTATATAGATTGTGATATTTCTCAAAAGAAACTTCTTGGATTAATTAGAAGTTATCATTTTTTCCCCTGAACTTGAATCTCTAAGATGTTATTTTTTTCACTCTCTATTCTTGGCTTGCTCATTAAATAACTTTGTCTTTCTATCTCCCGACTTCAACCAAACACTTCTTGATTTTAATCTCCATAATTCTTCTTCCTCCTTTAATTTGGTGTGGTAAGATTGGAATGTTTGTACTTGGAGAGGAAGATCTTCTATCACGACCTCAAACTTCATTTGAGATTAGATCTGATCTACCTATTTTTCAAGGGAGATAAGGGAAGTTTAATTATTTGATTTTCCTTTGTTTATCCACTATTTAATGTCTTGTTTAATTCTTTTGATTTTATGTTCCCATATGGAAATGGAATTGCCTTCCACCCTTTGATTCCAAGAGGAAGTCACAATTTCAGCAAACTCAAGGAATTGAAACCACATGGGTAAGAACCTAAACGAGATAGAGTGTAATTTTGAGGTGGAGTCATTTATAATTTAATCAGTCGATGGTTCGATCCGCTCCATGGGAGGTGTTACACAGTAATTTGTCACTGTCTCCCAGTCAGCCTTCCTACTGTGTCATGGGACCGAATTAATCATACTCATGCTCTCTAATGTGGCCAAATAACCCACTTTGCCAAAGTTTCCTCTGTCATCGCGACTGTTGCAAAAATAAACGCGCTGATGAGCACTCCAGAACAGACTCAGTGCACTGCCAGCGTGGAAGCACACGACCTTCCCGCGCTAGTCGAATTTCATGTGACAGCGCGTTGTTCCTTATATCTGATCACGCTGATGTGACTTTCTTTGTTATTCAGCAGCGATGACAGTGCTCCAGTGCAGTTATGCACCTGCGATGATCCATTTTGGGCGAGTTTGTTCTAACAGCCGGCCTTCCAGATGACTCCAGACCTGGTTGTTGGCCTTGTAAATGTCGCCCTCCCTTCTCTGGCATGTCTGTTTCGTCATTTGAGACACCTTCCTTGGAGATAAGCTCATCCTCACACCATTCATGGAGACTCCTTCTCCTATTTAAGCCTCCACCATTACCATGAGCTACTAGTTTGGAATTGATTGTGTTTAGAGCATTGCTGATAGTGTGTGAGCTTGATAGGCAGCTGGTGTGATAAGTGTGGGATTGCTATAGTGCTCAAGGAAGGTTGTGAAGTGTTTCCATCTTGTGTAAACTTGTGTGAGAGAGAGAGTTGTCTTGGGATATCTACCTTCAAGGGTGAATGCTTGAGGGATTTGCTGGTTGGACCCAACCAAAGGAGGATTTGACATCAGAACTTGGTTGTATTCTCTTTTGTTTTATTAATAATAATAGACGACTATCATTATGGTTCCACTCATGTGTCTTTGTTATGATCTTTGAGTTGTATCTTTTCTGACTGGTACATAGTTGCATTTCCCGGATTTTATGCTTGTATTTGTCTTGTCCTTTACTTGTGCAGGTGTATGTTCACTGAGATCGTGAGGATTGCGACCAGCTGAAGCGAAAGAACGGAAGCGGCAACCCTTCTACGAATATAAGCGTTGGATTCAAGGTAGGCTCTCATCTTGGCCTTTATTTTGCAATTAGGAACCTACGTGTTAGCGATGTTTGATTGTTGCTAGACCTCAGTTAGGCTAGTGGGATTGCCTTTGTCCGCAGAGGGGATTTACCTACACAACAATTTGGCGACTCCGCTGGGGAGTTTTACCTTGTTGTTTGAATTGTAAGCTTTAGAAGGAGCCTGAAGCATGGCCAGTTAGCCTTCGAAACGCTATTTCTCGGCATTAGCGAAGTAGATCAAAGCCATTTCAGTCAATCTTCGGTTTTGTTTACAAACTGAACAACTTGGAGCTAGATTTTGTCCTTTTCTTGTTCATTTTGTCCTTGAGTTGGATTTTTGCTCTCTTTTCGAAGTTTGGGGATTAGTTCTCTGCTTTTTGGGTTTCCTGGTTCGGTCTGGGAAGTGCCTTGATTGTTTAAGAGTGATTGCCTTGGTTTGGGAGTTTTTGGCTTGATTGTGGTCATTTTTTGGCTTCATCGCGGTTTATTATAAAACAGTCGCGCTGTCATCGCTTAGACCTTTCTGTGATTTCCTGATCATCGCGTTAATACACAAAACAGTCACGACGATTCTGAAAATCAAACCACCACGGTTAAGTCGTGTTCTTCCGCGCTGACATCGCATTGTTGCTACGCGTAGTTTCTTATCAGCGCACTGTTGCTGTGTTCCACCCGCGCTAATTCCTGTAGAATTGAATTTCTTCAATTCTACCTCCTGAGCCTGTTGGTCTTGCTATCCCCTACCTTTTTCACTTAGTTTATGACTTGATTTTCATTGTCTGAAGATTGAAGCACTTTCTTGCAAGTCTTGTTGAAGCGAATCTTGTTTTTTGCTTTGTGACCTAGTTTTATTGTTCCAAGTTTGTTGGATCGGCTTTGCTTGGTTACTCGTTTGCAAAGGTTCGTTTACTGCTTGCTATTGGTTTGATTTAGCCTTCCTAATTGCTTGCTTTTGCTTGGTTGTTTAAGTGATTGTTGTTGAACCAATCTTGACATTGTTTCAATTTCTTTTGACTACCCGGGCACAGATCACAGTTGTTTGGGGTCAACCGGTTTTTTTCCACATTTGTCTGTTATTATTTCTCAAATAACTATTTAGTGCATTTTTCCATTATTGAAAAAGAAAATCTCTTTTTCTTTACGATAGTTAATGAAAGTTAGGACTTTTCATTTTGATTAGTGGATTAGTAATCTTAAAAGAAAAGTTTAGTGATTTCCATTAGCTGCATTAGGGAAATTATTTGTTGTTTGTGATCGTTTCGTTTGTATGAAAGCTCTCTAAACCCTTTTGTAATTAGCATTCATCGAATGGAATGACATGTTTTGGCATATAGAATGCATTTAGGGATTTTGAGAAATTACATACGGTAGGACCTGAAAACCGAAACTTAACTCAAGATGAACTTTAAAATAAATCGAATGAACTTAAAAACGCATTGGAACATAACGCTCACATTCTAGAGGTCTAGGCTAGAGACGTGCTCCGACATCGTTAAACCTAGTCACTTTTGTTCTCACATTAAGGTTGGGTGATTCCTCCTTGTGTGATTCAACTGTGGTCTAGTACGGACTTGTGCTCCCACGTACCGTCGCGTATATATGGGAAGACTCCACTAGGTTATCATCCTTGATCCATAGGAAGTTGTGTCTGCCGCCTTACAGCCCGTAACGCACCAAACACAGCATTCAGGAAGATTGATTGCCGTACGGAAAATCCTTGGCTTTCATATGATCGCTAAGGTGTATATGCAGTTTTACGGATTGTCTGGTAAACCCCTTGCCTAGTTTCTCCAGAGCAGTCACTTTTTGATCCTTTTCGGACTCCTTAAAAGAAAAGGCTCTATTGAGCACTTGTCAATTCAGGCTCGCTAAATATGCGAAGGCGATTAGAGTCATCTTTTGTCCTTTTCTCGACTCTTAAAACATGAAAAGGTCAAGTTTTGTCCTAATGTCTTAAAATTTATTCGACCACGATTACATTTACCTTGTTAGATCTTGTTTGCGTTAGTTTTGGGTAGGGTCTTTTATCGTTAGTTTGTCTAGGATTTTTGTTTGATTCGATCATCCTGGCAGATCCATCAATCCCATATCCCGTCCCGAGTGACCAAGTGTCTCCTTCTTCTGCTGCTCCTGAGACACCGGTTTGTGGCGACACTTTTCCTGTTATTCCAAGTGTCCAACCGTTGAACTCTCGTGCTCCATAGGACGAGCTTTACGACTTGTTTTGGAACCCTGTTTGGGAGCCTTCTGAAGAGGATTTTCCCTCTACTCCTGTTGGTGTTTCATCCCCGATGGCTTCTTCCGACATGGAAGACACATCTCCTGTATCGAGTGGAACACACGTTATGTATCCCATCCTGGCCACATCCCCGGTTATCTCTACGCCCTACACTGTTACACCTCTCGGTATCACAGTGCCGGCACGCTATAGATCTCTAAGGGATGCTATGGGCTCTGCAAGTTCCTCTTCTATGTGGGATAATAACATTGTTCCCACTACGGGACCTTTTGTTTCCAGGTTCACCATACTGCTGTCACATCTGTTCCAACCAATCCGACCGTTTGTGTCGCATCATCGACTCCAGTTGCTAGTGCCGTTACGGCATCTTCCGTCATAACTACTGTTGCTGGCCCATCCCGAGGCCCGGTACGTAGTGGTCAATCAACACATGCTGCTAGAGTTGTCCATCCTGCAAGCGGTGCCCCGCCTTCTTCTGATCCCATTTCAGCAGGGGGGCATATTCTCAGTACTTGCATGTTGTCCAAAATCCAGGTGGGCAGGGCCCTTATTATGATCATGTAAATCATTATTTGTATACCTCCTTGTCGACTGAACCCGCTGTTGAGGGTATAGTTTCGTTGAATGTGGCTTGGGGTACCACCGGTTATGGTGGTGGCCAATTCCATCTGGGTCAAGGGCAGCCATCCCAGGGACCATCATACCAAGGTGAGCCATCCTACACGCAGCCTAATTATGGGCAACAGTATTATGGCCAGACCTATCCAGGGCAACCTGGAGGCCCGCAAGGACAACCCTATCAGGGACAACCTTCGGCCTCTGTTGGTCCGTCTTATACATATCTTGGGCAACCTTCTGGAAACCTGGGACAACCTTACGCGCAGCAAGGGAAACCCAAAAACCAGCAAGGTTATCCTTATGGGCAACCCTCTGGAAACCCGGGACGACCTTACGTACAGCAAGGACAACTCGGAAACCAGCAAGGCTACCCTTCTGGGCAAGGGGGCCAGCCTTACACACAGCAAGGCCAGCCCACTACTCAGCCTAATCAGCCATCTGACCTACAAGGAAAACCTTTGGTTGCGAAAGGACAACCAAACGCCCAGCAAGCTCAACCTTCTGGGCAAGTAGGTCCGTCTCAAATCCAACCAGGACAACCTTCCGGCCAGATGGCCCAACCTCAATCTTCGCAAGGATATCTTTCTGGGCCGGCTCAACCGGGCATGTAGATGGTTCCTGCTTCTCAAGCTCAACCCGGTTACCAGCCCCAAAATCAAACTGGCCTCCAGCCACAAGGTGGGTATCAATCCCAACCTTCTTATCAAATGCAGCCTGCTTCCCAGGCTCAATATGGAGCCCAGCAACCGTATGGATACCAGCAACCCTAGGGGAAAAATCAATTTGCCCCGTATCAAAATTACCAACAACCGTAGGTCACCCCTTATCAAAATTACCAGCAACCCAATGTTGCTCCTGCAGGACAATATGGTAACCAATGGGGCGCTGGGGGGCAGAACCAGTATCAACCATCCGGTTACGGATATAACCCTTATGGACAAAGTTCCTATGGACAGGGCCCTTTTGGACCTGGTCCATCCGAACAAGGTCAATGGGGGCAACCAGCAACTGGATGGAACTCTGGCCCTACCTCATATCCGCAGATGTCCTTCAACCCGCAGCTACCATTTCTACCGACGTTGGAACTGCCCGATATGTCAAAATTAACAAATGATCCTATTTTGCATAATCCACAATGGCCACCAGTTCCAACTAAGATACCCGGTGACTGTCCCAAATTCGACGGCAAAGATGGAGAGGATCCTCAAGCCGATGTAATGACTTATCACCTATGGTGTTCGTCTAATTCATGGCTTGATGATTCGATTCGACTTCGCTTGTTCCAAAGGACTCTCACCGATTCCGCTGCTAAATGGTACATTGAATTGACCCGTGCATCTTTTCAAGATTTTAATTCATTGGCTATGGCATTCCTCACTCATTTTCAGTTACCCATTCGGTATGAGATAGGGACCCATCTCCTTACGTCTCTCAAGCAGGATACGGCTACGCACATCTCTGATCATATACATGAATGGAGAAGGCGTCGCCGGTTGATCAAGTTTTGGATTCCTGATCAACTCCTCACCGATTGGTTCACGACTTCCTTTGTCCCTAAGATTGCACGGGACATTGCTATGGGAGCCTGTGTGACTGAAGAGCAAGCGATCGCACGTGCTCAGTACCTTGACTTAGTTTACTCTCAGTCAGGTACTTTGTATGAGTATTTTCCTGATGCCCCGAGACCCGGTACATCCAAGGCTCCACTGAAGCCATCTGTTGATGGAATTATTGGCTCTGTGAATCCGTCGTCCAAAAAATCATCCTCGAACCCTGGGAAGCAAAAGTTGGATGCTTTAACGAAAACACTTCTCAGGGTGGTTCAAATTCTGGAAGTACTTCCGAGGTTAACGCCATTCAGTCCACCACGGCGAGTAAGGCCTCGAAAGGAAAGAAAAAGGGGAAAGCAAAGAATAAGTCTGAACAACCTAAACAGGGTTCCTCCAAACCTCCATCCGAGGAAGGAGCTAAGCGCAAACCCAAATATCCTTGTTTCATCTGTGAGGAGGATCACTATACTAAAGACTGCCCAAGGCAGTCCGAGGTTAGTCGTTTGTTAAAAGGCGCTCCTGGGATTCCTGCGGTTCTTAAAGAACCTTTCCCCTCTCAACAGACTCAAATGGTGGCTGATCCATCTTCTTCTCCCTTTGGTTCCCAAGTCTTCATGGCTGGATCCATTCCCGTTCATGTAACGACTCGATCAAAGGAGTATCCATCATCCGCCGGGAAGGAGCCCAAGGTTCCCTCAAGTGCTCCTTCGTCCAGTTCTGGTCCGCTACACATCGAGAGACCAACTACTGAGACGACCATCCGACCCCCTCCCAAAGGAGTACTCAGGAGATCATTTTACAACCCAAATGCTCGTGTTGTCCAGCACTACAGCATCGTTGAGGACTTAGCGCAAGCTCCGTCGGCTATGTCTGCCTTAGAAGTTCTCCAGAGCTGCCCCCCCAGAGGAAGTCCCTGCTATCGGCCATCAATGGCATCGACCCGGCAGATTCGGATCTGATTACCTTTGATCTCGAGAGCCATGTCCCAAGGCTGCCTCATCAGATCGCTTTTCTTATACAAGTCATCATCAATTCAAAAACGATCCATTGTACAGTTATTGATGAGGGCACGTCAACTTGCATCATGTCTATTGCTTGTTGGAAAGCGATCGGGTCTCCGACTCTGAGCCAGTCTCCTACGACACTGGAAGCCTTCGATGGGAGAGAATCCCGTCCCTATGGTATTCTTCAACGCTTGCCAATCACTTTAGAAGGAAAAACCGTTGAAGTAGAAGTCGAGGTCATTGACGCGAATCTTACTTACAACCTCCTTCTGGGCCGGAGTTGGACGTATGCCATGCGTGCCGTGGCTTCATCCCTCTTCCGTGTCATCTGTTTCCCTCACTAAGGGAAAATTGTCACGATAGACCAGCTCTCCTTCTTCGCTTCCTCTTCTGAAGGGAATGTGCCTTTCGTGGAGCATACCTCCATCCCTTTTGAGAGTGTGGGAGCCGGGCTCTTCAAAGATCTCGCCCTTATGGGTGTTTTCTCACTCCCACCTCCCAACCTTGCCTCCATCAGTATGATTTCGGTTCGTTCTGATCCCTGGGTCCTCCACCCCATCGATCAAATCAAATCATGGGGCGAGGAGATGCCGTTGAGTCTCGCCGAGCTCAACTACATCGAAATCGCTGCTGTAAAGGCTCCTCTTGCTGAACCCGCTTCTTTAAGCGGAGCTCTTGACTCATACGACTATTCCCCCTGGCTTGGAGAATGTGCCTCCTCGGATCCATTAAAGGAAATATTTCCTTCCAACGAAGCCATCATAGAGACCATGTCTCTCGAGGAACCTTCGTGGTCCAATCTTCACCATCGTTCCTCGTTTCTCCCTACCCTCCAGGAAACGTTGGCTTGTCTCGAGCGGTTTGCTCCGTGTCTCCCTTCACAACCTCCTCAGACGCCTATTCAGATCCATCAAGTATCGTCTGAAGGGAATTTGGGGAACATTACGCAAACCCAACCTATCGACATCTCTGTCAAACCAGGGATTGTCGAGAACATCTATATAGGAGTCACTTGCACTCCTGAGGAGGTTCAAATCTATATAGCGCTTTTTTGCGAGTTTCGTGACGTCTTTGCATGGTATTATGAAGAGATGCACGGCATTGATCCAAACATTGTAGTGCATGAGATACCTACGTATCTAAGAGCCAAACCTGTTCATCAGCGTTTACGCCCTGTGCACCCCCGCAAGGCCGCGCTATCAAAGCGAAAGTTGAAAAACTTCTTAAAGCTGGTTTCATTTACCCTATCCCGCTCACAGATTGGGTCTCTAACATTGTCCCTGTAGATAAAAAGCAGGGTACTATTCGTGTCTGTGTCGATTATCGCGATATTAACCGAGCCTGCCCGAAAGATAACTACCCCACACCTTTCATTGACCAACTCATTGATGAGTGTGCTGGGAGTGAAATATATTCATTTATGGATGGCTTTTCTGGCTACAACCAGATTAATATCGTGCCCGCTGATCAACACAAGACAGCCTTTATCTGCCCGTGGGGTACTTTCGCTTACAAAAAGCTCCCTTTCAGTCTCAAAAATGTCGGTGCCACTTTTCAACGTGCGATGTCTTACGCTTTTCACGATATCCGACACATCGTACAGCCTTATCTGGATGACCTCCCTGCTCATTCGGCTAAGCGCCCAGACCACCCGTCACATCTCCGCGAGATTTTTCTCCACTGTCGACACTACAATATCCAACTTAACCCACATAAATGTGTCTTCTGCATAGAATCCAGCCGACTTCTCGGGTTTATCGTCTCCCGAGAGGGCATCTGCTTGGATCCCCTTAAAGTTGAAGCCATTTTGAATCTTCCTCCCCCTGCTTCTCTGCGGAAACTGCAGAGTTTGCAGGGTAAAGCAAACTTTTTGCGACAATTTATCCCGAATTATGCCGAAGTGGCAAAAGGTTTCACGCGGTTACTCAAGCGCGACACCCCGTTTCGATGGGATGCCATAGCCGAGGAGTCTTTTGCACATATTAAGACTCTTCTAGTTTCCGCCCCTTTGTTGCGGCCTCCGAATTATCATCGCGATTATACGTTGTATTTGGCCGCTGTTGATACCACCATCGGTATGGTTCTGGTTCAGGATGACGACGATGGCATCGAACATGTTATTTACTACCTTAGCCGCAACTTGTTAGATACGGAAACTCGATATGCTTATGTCGAGAAGTTGGCCCTCGCCGTTGTTTGCGCTATTCAACGATTCCGTCACTACATCTTGTTGCGTACTACGACAGTGATCTCCGATTGCAACCCCATGACCTATATTCTGTCACGACAATTGCTGGGGGGAAAATACTCGAAGTGGATAGTCATCCTCCAAGAGTTTGACTTGGAATTCACTACTGCCAAGTCTAAGAAATCACTTGTCTTCGCCGAGTTGATGTGTTCTTTGCCAACCCCTGCTACTTCCTCTCAGTTAGAGGATTCCATTCCAGACGAAACTCTTCCTCATCAGCACCCTCGATACTTGGTACGGGGATATTATTGTCTATCTGCGAACATCCTCCTTCCGTCCCAAAACCTTTAAGGATGCTCGTCGACGGATCCAACATCAATCCCAACCATATCGCATCGTTGGGGACACCCTGTACCGTCTCGGTGTTGATTTTGTTCTTCGCCAATGCTTGACCTTCGAAGAAGCAGAGAGAGTTCTGAATGACTGCCACACTGGTGCTTGTGGTGGTCACATGTCTGGATATGCCACTGCACAGAAAATCCTCTGTGTCGGCTATTTCTGGCCCTCCATTTTTAAGGACTGCATTCTTGTTGTCCGTTCATGTCATGAGTGCCAGATTTACCAACGGAAGATGCATGCACCCCCTGCTCCGCTGCACCCCGTTGTCACCATCGGCCCCTTTGCCAAATGGGGCATCGATTATGTGACCTGTAACCCTCGCTCGGCTGGGGGGCATGGGTACATCATCATTGTTGTTGACTATTTCACGAAATGGGCCGAGGTGATGCCTACATTGTCGGAAGACGGTCACACCACAGCGCAGTTTTGTTCAATCATGTTATTTCGCGGTTCAGAGTACCCCAAGCCATCGTCACTGATCACGGAAAACATTTTCGTAATCACATGATGACCGAGTTAACAACCCAGTTAGGCCTTAGGCATGATAGTTCGACCCCGTACTATCCTCAGGCCAACGGTCAAGTGGAATTCGTGAACAAGGTTTTGGTCACGATGCTTCAAATAACTGTTGGCATGCATAAGTCCAATTGGCATCTGATGTTGTTCTTCGCTTTGTGGGCCTACTGTACCTTCGTGAAGGACGCCACCGGTTTCACTCCTTTTTAGTTAGTTTACAGGCTGGAGGCGACCCTTCCTATTGAGTGTGAGATTCCTTCATTGAAGATAGCCGTCGAGTTACTCCCTGATACTACTCTGGTAGAAGAGCAACTTCTTTACTTAGAATGGCCAGATGAGACTCGTCGTCTAGCCTCCTTAGCTATTGAAGCTCAGAAGAAGCGAGTGAAAACTCACTTCGATAACACTGTTAACCCCCGCTCTTTCATCGAGGGAGACCTAGTACTGCTCTATGACCAAGCTAACGATAAGCTAGGGGCAGGAAAACTCGAGCCTATGTGGCATGGGCCCTATATTGTGAAAAGAGTTTTACAA
>APFE031303380.1:0-21507 GCA_000404065.3 Pinus taeda | reverse complement strand
TTGATGTACCAACTTCCCCCCAAACGGGGCCCACAGTTTGGCGTTTCATCTCCTAGGGTTAGGTTTTGGAATGTTAAAGGTTTTTCATTGTTTCTCAACAATAAATAGGCCTTCGAGCCTCATTGTAAGTCAGTTCAGAGGCATGTAGCCCACACATCTCTTCTCAGAGATAGCTACCATCGCCCTAGCTGGTTTATTTTCAACTCTGTTTGTAAGCATATTTCAGTGTTTTCCATTAATGAAATGAAGTATTATTTCCGCTGCATCTTTGTGTATATGGTTATCTCTGTATTTTGTTGGTTCCTATTTAAATCCGGATCAGAGATAGTATCAGATGCAGAAGGGAGAAGAAATCGATCCTTTCCTTCTTAGGTTGCAAGGGATCCAAGACAAGCTAACTTCCTAGGGTCTACACCAGATCTTGAATTCATGGTCAGGACTACCCTGAATGCAGTCACTGAAGATTGGGAGACCTTTGTCCAGAGTATCTTGGGCAGGGCTTCTCTCCCCAATTTGGAGGAGATGTGGACAGCGCGCTTCGACAGGAAGAGATCAGATGATTAACCAAGGCAGGAAGTAGTGGCAAAGGAATCAAAGTCAAGAAAGAGGAAGAGGACGATGTGGCTCTCGCATCAACGAGACAGCAAGAGCATTAGAAGAGGAAAAAAAAAGACATCCAAAGTCAGATGCTTCAAATTTGGGGAACTAGGACATTTCGCCACTCAATGCCCACGGATGAAGGGCAAGGAAGAGAAGTCTGACTCAAACGCTGCTCCAGCGAAAGCTGACAAGGAGGACGATGATGAGGATTGCGCCATGAGTGGTCATGCACCTCTAGAGAAGAGGTGGGGCGATATTGAGCTGTAGTCGGGAGGACTACAGAAAGGGGCAGGATCCTTGAGGTGCCCAAACTCTTGGATCACATACGGCTACACGAGCCCTTAATGACAATATTAGTATGATGGGAGTCAGTTGGTGCGAGGGATGATGAAGCGACAGTGGCAGAGCTAAAGTGCCAAAGTCTGAAGCAGCGCAGTAGAGTGTTGAGCAATGCAGGAAGCACAAAGCAAATACAACAATAGCGCGGTAGCATCAGAGGGTCACCACAAATTAGCAGCAAAGGTAGCTTCATCATCACGAGGTATCCAGATTCTAGACTAACCAGCGTGTCAGCTTTTGGGTAGCTTTTCAGTTTCTTACTTCTCAGCAACTGAGTTGCAATGCAGCAATTAGCAGTCGCAACGCTATGGGCAACATGATGCAGCATATTGCGAGGGAGCTGTAGTACAGATGCAACAGTGGTAGTGACAATGTCATGGGCAGCAGTACAGGTTGCAGCAGTGCAGTGGATGAAGGGCAGCAAGCCAAGCATCAACAGCACAAAGGATCGATGTCGTGGATCACTGTGATACTTCTACTGGGAAGTATTGCTAGAGCACATTCCTTGCTAAGAGGGAGTGTTGATTTTGGGTAGCATTAGATGTGCTCTAGCTCCAAAATTTTGTGGAGGGGCTAGAACACATGAGATCTCCAAGACCCAAAAATCGTTTGGTGAAATTGCACCCGAATTGTGTTTTATTAAAATAACTAATATTTTTAATAACGTTCCTATGTCTAAACTTAGGAAAATAAAAACATTAATGGGGATTAATGAAAATATGGGTGAGAAGCTTCTAAGTGACGAAGATCAAGCCTAATTTAATCTTAATCATTGATTAGGGATCTAATCTCGGTCGTTGATTCACCAACAGGAAAAGTATACGAGGAGGCTTGAGGGTCAGTTGGAGATACACCAAGTTGATCAGTAAGTTCGATTTTTCTGGGGCGTGGTTTGCTAAGAAAATCGAACGAGTGATCTGAGTTGTAGTGAGAGGGGCAGAAGCATAGATTTGGATCGAAGAGGAAGTTTTGAGCCAAAAGTTACGTAGCAGAGAGGCAGCTTGAGCATCAGGGAGGCAGCGCAAAACCCTATGTAGCCCAAGAGGGGCTCACGCAAAGCTGACGCAATCCAGAGGAGCTCTCGTAGTGGCAGTGCAGAGTATTCGTCAGTAGTCCGAGATTTTGCTGGAGAAGCAAGGTTCTAAGCCGAGAGAGCTGAACAACAGTTTTCTTCCAGCAAATTGATCCAGCAGAAGAGGATTCGCAGTTCTCTAGAGGCAAGACCCTAGCCCACGCAGTGATTGCATAGGGACTTCGCAGTGTTTACAGAGAGGGTGTCAGATCACTCATTGGATCAACTATGACTTGGGGAGCGAGGTAAACCCTCGAATGTATTTGTCGTGATTTCTCTGTAAGGTTAGCCAGTGTGAGAGGCAACCTGTTGTACTCAGATTCTACTTGCTTAATAATACAAACCCTCTATCTGTTGCACCAATTTTCCCGCATTGGGTTTCCCGGGGACGTGTTGTCCAAAAATAACAATGTCCCTTGTGTGTTTGTCTCATCTATTGTTTCAGTTTATGATCTGTATGTCGGTGTAGTCTGCAATAGTATTTATATCACTGTTTATCTAATTAAATAACTTGTTGAATGAAATAACAAATAGGAGATGTTAAACCAGTAACTGCAGTAGGATTTATGTTTGTAAAGATTCATAATTTTCACACATGACAGGGGGAGTAATATACCTATGAAGAACTATTATTGATGAAGAAAATATGATGAAGAGAAGCAGCTTAATAGGGGGAGTATTTGGGCACCCCGTTTGCCATTGATGTCAAAGGGGGAGAAAATGTTGGAAGGGAAAGAACATTGCCATCAATGACAAAGGGGGAGACTGTTGGTCAAGGTTGTCATTGATGTCAATATGGCATTGTTGGAGATAGCAAATACTCTTGTGATACATGCCTTAAACCCTTTCATGATGTTTCCCTAACTACATGAGAAAACCCTAAGTACATGTATGCTCTAGATTGGTGATACATGATCTAAATGCCAATAATACTCTAGAAGATGGCTTAGCCCTAACGCATTGATGCAAGTCCTAATACTTATGATGCCCTTAAGATACATGATTGGAGGCCTATGTGTATGAAGCGCTAATCCTAATGAAGAAGCCCTTGCCCTAATGTCCATGAAAAGCCTTAGATCATTGATGATGAAGCCTTAAATGAAGATGCACACGAATAAATATTGAAAAGGCACCCTAATCTTCTCGATGCCCATGATACCTTTTAAGAAGCCCTAATCCTAATCAACTTGTTGACCTAATTCTATAAAGGAGCCCTAAACATTGGATGCCTCAAACTAAAATCCTAATGGTTGCCATAAATAAAATAATAATGACAATCTCACAAAATAATTTTATTGGTGGAAAAATTATCCTATTTAAGGATGTGCTTGGCATAGGAGTGTAGAGGATTTTTTCCTCTTTCTAATGAGCTATTACATGCCCCCAAATTCCTTACTGTTGATCAGCATATGTCAAAAATTGTCAAACTGTCCAAGCCGACTTGAGTAGGCTCATAACCCTTGGCAAAGAGACGTGTCCCATCAGAATATGGAAAAACCACTATAAATATAAACCTAGATTTGTTCATTCAAGCTCAGATTTTTCGGTGGAGACAAGACAAGAGGTAGAGAAGCAACCACAGCTTAGAAAAGCAAGGAAAACAAGTTTGTGGAATTATTCTTGGGTTTAATAGTCTCCCATAGGTTCGAGCTAGGAACAGAAAAGTTGTCGTAGTTGTCGTGGTCAAAGTTGTCGTGGTTGAAGTTGTCATAATTGTCGTGGTTGAAGTTGTCGTAGGTGTCATGGTCACAGTTGTCATAGTTGTCGTGGTTGAAGCTACCGTGGTCGAAGATGTCACAGCTGCCGTAGTTGTCGTGGTTGAAGTTGTCACAGTTGCCGTAGTTGAAGTTGTCGTAGTTGCCGTGATTGAAGCTACCATGGTCGAAGCTGCCGTAGTTTTCGTGGTTGAAGTTGCGTGGTCAAAGTTGTCATAGTTGTCATGGTCGAAGTGTTGAGTCATTGGGATTGGACAAATAAAGCTTGTTGAAGTCTTCTCTTGAAAACAGAATAGGGCAAAGTTGGAGAACTTTGTGAAGCAACATATTGAAGATTTGTGGAGATCATTGAATACCATGATGCGTTGAAGCCATAATGAGGTAACCTTGGAGCTTTTGTTTGGGTGACATGAAGAGTAGTGGCGATACCTTCTAATAATACAAGGTTGTCATTGATGACGTGATGTGGAGACTAAAGGAAGGCATAGCTAAAAATTGACAAGGCTTGTTGAAGAAGACATTGGGAGTCGTGAAGTATAACCAAATACATCTTGACAAAGTAGAGTAAGAGTTGGAGCCCAAGAGTTTGGAGCCTCGAAAAGACAAGGTTGGTGCCTTGAAGGATAGGGTTGGAGGCCTAGAGAATCAGAGCCCTCAAGAAACCAGGTCGGAGCCTGAACTAGATATAGGGTTGGAGCCCTTGAGGTTGGTGCCTCAAAATTGACAAGGTTGGAGCCTTGGAAGTCCAAGTCGATGCTTGGCAAATACAGGTTGGAGCTTGGGAGATTGAAGATCGGTGTCTTCATCTAAGGTTGGAGCTCTACATATATTGTACTTGTTTTATTGTAAAGAAGAAATTAATAAAAACATTTATTCTTGTTGTTCATTTTGTGTTCTAAATATAAGTGATCTAACTGGTAAAAGTAACAATTGAAAAGAAATATTGATTTACCCCTCCTCTCAGTATTTCCAACATTGGGTGGATTGACATGTGCATGGTTTAAATTTTCACACTTCATTCACTTGCATGCTTTAAATTGAAAATTTATACAACCTCACTATCACATTTCATTTTTAAGTTAAATTTTGTTACAATTTCATTTGAGCTTTGCATTCTCTATCTCATTGTTGCTTGGAGCCACAAGCTTACACTTTACTTTGGGCAATTCATCCTTCACATGCAAGCATTATATATTCTTAAGAAACTTTGATTTATTTCCATTTACCTTGGTAAATTGTTTCATGAGCACTTGAATACATGCTTCATTTTTATGCTACATTGTTATCTTGAATATTGGAGCAATTTATTGGCATTGCCTATTTGAAACAAATTTTACTTTCAAGCAAATTACTTGTATCATTTTAATTCATTGATGAGACACATGCAACACTTGTAAGCTAATTTTATTCCTCTTATTGACCACTACGTGTCAACGACCCATAGCAGTACACTTCCTTTTTTCGCAAAAGGGTAATCGTCATGTCCGTGCCATTCGATTATCATCATCAGCCTAATCATGTTATATTGTAACCTAGTCTACATGTGTAAATTGTAAATAATCTCAGTAGATCTATGTCATGTATGTAATTGCCTAGGTAAGCCTAATTTTCTAGTGATGATCTACATTCCAGAAGGTTTTTTGTCTCACTGATCCATGATCGGCAGAGTTTTCCTTTAACCTAACCCCAAAGCCAAAATGGATTTTGTCATTAGAATCTTAGGGGAGTCCTAATGTGCTAGATCAAGTCTATGTAAAAGTGATTTGGGAATAATCCTAACTATTTGGTTAAGATATTTTATTACAAATTGCTTGATCTGCTGGATTATATTTGTGTCGCAAGACTAGGTAGTCTGTGAGGGTCTATATTAAATGGAGATGTAAAAATGTAAAAATCATGATGTAAAGTATCTTGAGGGTTAGAAAAATATTTTATCTTCATAAGTCCTAAGTCGTAAGTCCTAGGTCCTAGGTAATTTTAAATCTTTCCAGATCAAGGGTCCTTTAAAAAATTAAATTTTAAGAGGTCTAGGGACTAAGGTTAAATGATTATTTTGTTAAATTTTATGCCCTTGGTCCTTAGGGTTAAGTCAAAGTCAAAATTTTGAGGAAATTAATTCAAAAATTAAATTTTTGAATTAATTAAAATGCATTTAAATGATAATTTCGAATTTCCTCATTATTTTAATTTCGACGGATGAGATTAAAAGATTTTTTGATCCTCATCAACAGTCGAGATCGCTTTGACAAGGATCACTCGAACTAGCCGTTGGGAAATTTTTCTTCAAATAGGAGGTCAGTGGTCAGTTGAGATCATTCGATCTTGGAGTCGCGTGCTAAGGAAAGCTCTCTTGTAATCGTTTTTCATGTGCAAATAAAGAAAGACTTTGGGGTTAATCTCTGCTAGTGTTACTCTTCGTGGAAATGTTGTTAGATGTTTTATTTTCATGCATAGATTTATTTTCAGCCATTGATGATAGCTTATTGAAGAGTGATTTAAGCACAAGTATCTTGTTTGGTCACTAGGGTTTGAATGATAGTTTAATTTCTAAACATAATGGTAGGTATCTCCATTAAGATCTGAATTGTATTGTCGTTTTCTCTCTCTATGTTAATGGCTGAATCAAGTTGTGCAGGAAATCCTTGATTTTGAGATCACCAGGCATTTGGGGAAGTCTTCAGTTGGACCAGCCAACTCCCGGATAGTATTTTCTGAAGAGCCCAGCTAGTTTTTATCCTAAGTTTATCATTAAAACCTCTGTTGTGAATGCATGAACGGTTTTCTGAAGCACCTCATCTTAAAATTTTAAAAAAATATGTTTGGCATAATGACTGATCTGGCTTCTTAGAGCCTTTTAACTTGTGAATACTGTAATTATTTAGCTAGCTTTTGTTTTTAGTTTCATCCTTGCATATATTGTTTCTGGGCGTTTTGTTTTGCCATTGCAGGTTGCAGATCTAAAGGCGAGGTTCAATCTTGAAGCCATATCTAGGCCCTGGAGGGTAAGATCTGACCTCAAAACCAGTTTTTTTTTGTAGGTGTAGAGTTCCGCTACTCGTGGTTTCATTGAATTTTTTTTTTAAATACGCTATGTTAAGCTCTTGCTGGCCATCAACTCCTTCATCTCCCTATGCAGATTAGCTCTCCCATCAAACCTTCTGCTTGTCTGTGTGATTCCTTTTCCCATCTACGTGCTGCTAGCAAAACCGTCCAACTCCATGCAATCAAGTTCCGCTCACCCTCAGCGTGATGCCTCTTCTACATTACCAAACCTGCAAGAAATCCTACGTAAACTCTCCAAACCCTCCTTGTACCTGTGTTCCAACCCGCAGCCACGATTTTCCTTACGCAGCCTAGCGCTCCTACAAAAATTCCTACGCAACTCTACGCTGCCCATCCACTGGCCATCCCACACTGCCCTTAGCCTCCAACGTGTTTTCCTTCCGCATTCAACTTGCAAATAAAAATTCTCACTGCTTCCAAACGCATTTTTGTTGCTTACACTGTGCCTCGGCCTATCCCTTCCCTCCTCTATCAAGCCACCATTCTCTCCATACCTCACTCCCTCAACCTCCTGCGATTCACTTGATTATCCCTGCCCACGCAAAGCTTGCTCCCTATCTCCGCGCGTTGCTCCCTCGCCGCTACGGCTATCTGCGTCCCCTCTACGTGTGAGTTCCACTCTAATACACTGCCTGCTCATCCACGCCGTCCCTTCATCGACCAAACCTGCAAAACACATAGACGCAAACAGTGAAACATTTTGGCTTTTATGCATTTAGTTAGGGTTAGTATTATCAGATTGCATTCAATTTTTAGGATAGCGTATTTTTTTTTTATGAAGTGTGTTTTATTATAAAAATAAATAAATAAATCGATTTTTATTTCACATTTATATATTTGATATGATTGAGTTTTTAGCTTTAGAAATAGTTTTTTTATTTACTTTGATTTTCTTTAACTTTTAGTTTTAGCTATAGATATATTTGTTTGTTTGTTTTATTTTTTTGGTCTTAAATAATCAAAATCATAAATATATAATAAAAAAATAAAATCAAAAGAACAAAAAAAATAAAAATAATATATTGGATGTGCTTGATCGCTTTAAAATTGAAAGTCTTTTGTTGATCATTTATTGCATTAAGTCTTCCTTAGCAAATTGAGAAGATGATTTTCTAGGTTTATGGATTTAAAGCTTCCTTATGTTAAAGATTTTTGCGGAATTTACAGTTAATTATGCTTAGATTCTTATATCTAATGATTAACAGTGGTTAGCATTTGAATTTCATGGTTGAGTAATGAATTCGCATATTTAGAAATTTAATTGCTGGAGCTTTACTAAGTCATTGAAATTGATCATTATTGCTTGAATATTTTAATGCTCATTGTATGCTAGACATTTCAGTAAGTATTTTCAAGCAATTGTTAAAAGGTTTCTTCATATTTCTATTTTCTAAACAGCAGCAACAAACCAATTACTCAATTTTCACTTCATCTAGCGAAGGCACTGGTCTTAAACATGTAAAGATCTAATCAAATTTTAAATATCAATCAACTGCTTGATTCCCCTACTGTGTCTCCCAAGCCAGCTGTTTCCCAGTTGGTCTTCCTTTATCCCATAGGATCTAACCCCGCTTAGCCTAGGGAGACGGCTTAAACGCAGAGATCGGAGATCAGGGTGACAGCTACTGATCTGAGCGTTGTCGCGATGCTTAGACACTCTGTGCGACAACATTTTTTGGCGCCGTTTCCGAGGACCGGTTTATTGGGGTTGGGCTTTACGACATTCATCATTCATCTTTCATCTTTCTATCATTCATTTGAGCCGGCAACGACATCATTTTTTGGCGCCATTGCTTGGGATAGAGTTTTTCTGTCCTTGGTTTCCTCGACATTCGTCTCGTTTCTTTCCTCTCTTCCTTTCCTGTCTTTGACTCCTTCCTTTCGAGTTTTTCCATGTTACACTTTCTGTCTGGGTGGCGACTCCACTTCATTTACCTTCCGCAAGGGTGTATACTAGAAGACATTCGAGCAGTTTGGTTAATCCTACTCCTGATCCTGAAAGGGCTCTCATAGTACGATTACACAAACTCTCTTCTCGTACACTTCTTGTTGACCTCGAACAAGAAGCCCTCTCTGATATCCGCTTGCTTTTTACTAGCCCAGTCCAACACGACATCATGGATATATTTGCCCCTTGCGATTTTTCTAACATTCAAGGTTATCCCAATGATATTCCAAAGCATGGGATGGATAAATTGCCTATCTTTTAGGGAAATAATGCAATTAGTGCTAATTTGCATCTGAAAGCTTTTAGTTCATGGCTTGGAAAATATGCAAGGGCTACTGATTTTAATCATGAAGATGTTAAAATGACCCTTTTTGTTCTAACCTTGGAGGGCAATGCTTTAGATTGGTTTATGGAAAAGCCTCGAGATTCATTTGATTCCTTGCAATCGATTGTTAATGCCTTTAAAGAAAAATATGGAGATAAGAGAGAAGGAAGACACCTCGTGAAAGCTATTAGCATAATCAAAAAGAGAGAGAATGAAATCGCTGAAAAATTTAACAAGAGGTTTAATGATATTATTAAAGAATTACCTCAAGATTATAAACCTATCGACAAATCTCTTCGAGATTTTTATATTGATGCCTTTAGCCCTGAGACCTCTTACGAGTTGAGACGTGCTAAACTTATGGATTATAGGGATTGTCAAGCTTTAGCCGTAGAGCTTGAAAAGGATAAGGCAGCATCTGGGAAGTCTGAAATCCCAGGTTTTGATAGGAACTCAACGAAATTAAAAGAACCTAAAGGAAAAGAGGTTCAAGAACCTGATAACAACCTTGTTCAGAAATTGTTGCAAAAGATTGAAAGCATGGAGATTAACCAAGCGAAATTAACCTCTAACCATGCTAAGGAAATAGCTACTTTGAAGAATAGGTTGGTCCAAATGGAAAGAACTCAAACACGAAATTTCCAGCCTAGAAATAATAATAATAATTGGCAAAAGAAGGGTCAATCTAGTGAGCAGAGACCACCTAATCCGCTTGAACATACTAATTTGGTCGATGATGCTCTGCCTTATTGTCGGGCTTGTGATGCTCTTCATGAAGAGGCTACTTGCCCCATCATTGGAAGAATTTTTGATAATGGAATGTTTGGGGCAGATAATCAAATAAATGTAGTGGGTAAAGAGTTTCCTTTGTCTATGAAAGACTAGAGGGAAGTTAAGGAAAATAGTTGAGATGTTATGCATCCCTCGTAAGCGTTTAGTATAAATAATTTTGAAAGTGAAGATGATATTATGGCTAAATTATATGGTGAAAAACCTTTTCCAGAGCAAATCATGGAAATTGCTAGAGATAAAGGTTTAACTTATTAAAGAAGGGATAAAGATCAGAGCGGGAATCAAATTCCCCCTCAAACCTTTAACCCAAGTTCAAACTCTGGATTAGATGTCGATTTGGGAAGTTGGTTTAATAATGCGAAAATCTAGGTTCCTGTCCCCGAGATTGTGAAAATCCCTTCCCAAAGAGCTAAGTTACTAAAAGCTATTGAAGGTCCTTAAGCAAATGTTTCTCAACAGAAAACCCCAAAGGTTGATTATCACGATGCTCCCATATATTTGCAAAGTTTAGATTCGGATAACAAAGATCATCAGCCTTTCTTTATCACTTTGATGGTTAATGGGTATTAATTGAATAATCACATGCTGGATTCTGGTGCGTCAGCTTGTGTCATGATCAAGAGGGTCATGGAACAACTTAATTTAAGAGTTTCTAGGCCTTACTACAATATATGTGCCACGAATTCTAAGAAGATTGAAGTTCACGGTCTGATCAAGTATTTACAAGTTCATTTATCAGTTTACCCTGACATTATGATTATTATGGACATTGTTGTTGTTGATGTGGCTGATGCTTGGGGTATGCTTTTATCTAGAAAATGGGCCTCTGATCTAGGAGGGAGTATTCAAATGAATTGGTCATATGCTATGATTCCTTCTCCCAGAGGTGATGGATTTGTGAGACTTAATAGAGAGCCCAAGAGAAGATTTCATGTTGAAGACCCTAAGAGACCTCATAATGAAATAATTAAAGAACAATCTGACATTGGGAATTATGCTATCATGTCTAATTTCATAGTTCCTCCCAATGATAAGGTTGATAAAAAGATTAGGGATCTCAATGATAAAGTTTGGTATATGTATTTTGATGGTGCATCATCTAGGCATGGTAAAGGTGCAGGAATAGTATTAAAATCTCCCCTTGGTCATATTTTCAAGTTTGCGTATCGATTGGAATTCGAAGCAACCAACAACATTGCTAAATATGAAGCTTTGTTGTTGGGTCTTGAGTTGGCAAAGGCTTTAAAAATTAAGTTGCTTAGCATCAAGGGAGATTCTGACTTAATTATCATGCAAATTAAAAATAAATTTACATGCAAAAATCAAAGGTTAAAGAACTATCGAAATGTTGTATGGGATACTATGGAATATTTTGATGCCCTTGACCTTGAGGCAATCCCAAGAGAGCGTAATAGTTCGGCGGATGAGCTTGTTGTACCTGCTTCTACTTTACAGTTATTTGATGGGTTGATTAAGGATAATATAAAAATGGAAGTTATATTTAGACCTTCTATTCCAGATAACTCAGAGCATTGGCAAGTTTTTGATGATGAGAAACAGGTGGTTCGTTTTCTCGATAATTTGGATGAGTTTGAAAATTTTCGGATAGATTCCAAGGAGGATGGATCTGATGATCGTGAAGATATCATAAATCCTACTCCTAGGAATGTGGTTGCTTTAGAACAGCACTTTGATTGGCATGATGCCACAAAGTTGAAAGAGGAAAATAAAATGGATCCAGGTGAATACATCGAGGTGAACATTGGTACCTCTAGAGATCCAAAGATTATTAAAATCGGTAAGGGAACTAATGTTGAAGGAAAAAAAGTTAACTAATTTACTGCGTGAATATCGGGATGTTTTAGCATTTTCTTATGATGAATTAAAGGGTTATAGGGAAGATGTCATGGAGCATACCATCCCTTTGAAAGATGAAAATGCTAAACCCTTTCGTCAAAACCTTAGGCAGATTAATCCTAAGTTAGCCCCTTTGGTTCAAAATGAGCTTTCAAAGATGCTTGCAGCAGCGATTATTGCTTAGACGAGGCATTCAACATGGTGTTCCAACCTAGTGATTGTTAGGAAAAAGAATGGTACAATAAGACTTTGTGGCGATTTTCGAAACCTTAATCTAGCATGTAAGAAAGATAATTATCCTTTGCCGAACATGGAGACTATGTTGCAAAGGGTAACTGGTTCTGGAATGATGTCATTGCTAGATGGTTTTTTTGATTATAATCAAGTATGGGTTAAGAAGGAAGATCGTCACAAAACCACATTCACCACACCATGGGGTGCTTTCGAATACATTAGAATGCCGTTTGGATTAACAAACGCTGGGACTACATTTCAAAGGGCTATGGATTATGCCTTCAAGGGTTTAATTGGGAAATTTATCGAAATTTATCAAGATGATCTTACTGTTTTTTCTAAGGATGGTATTAGCCATATAAGTCACCTTAAGCAAGTTTTTGATAGATGTAGAGAGTACGGGATTTCTTTAAATCCGGCTAAGTCTAATTTTGGAGTAATCGAAGGGAAATTACTTGGTCACATCATTTCTAAAGATGGAATCAAGATTGATCCTGAAAGAGTTGAAGCAATCCAAAAGATTCCTCTTCCCCATAATCTTAAAGCCCTTCAATCTTTCCTTGGAAAAACAAATTTTCTTAGAAGGTTTATTCCAAATTACGTAGAAGTAGCTAAGCCTATTCAGAGTCTTCTGAAGAAAGATGTAAAATTTGTTTGGCAAAAAGATGGCAAAAGGGCTTTTCAGGAAATCAAAGGCGTTATTGCAAGAGCCCCTGTTTTAGTAAGTCCTTCCTGATTACTCTAAGGATTTCGTGATTTTCTCTTTCGCTTCTGAAGGTACCATTGCTAGTGTCTTATTGCAGAAAAATAAGGATGGTCACGAGCAACCTATTGCTTTCATGAGTAGAGCGCTTCAAAATTCTGAATTAAAATACAATACCATGGAAAAGCAAGCCTATGCCTTAGTCAAATCTCTTAAGCATTTCAAGATTTATGTGGGTTATTCCAAAATCGTTGATTTTGTCCCACATTCTGCGGTTAAAAATATATTAACTCAAACTGATTGCTTAGGGACTCGTGCTAGGTGGGTTACTAAAATACAAGAATATGATTTAGAGATTAGACCCACCAAGCTAGTCAAAGGCCAAGGCTTGGCTCAAATGATGACCAAAGGTAATGAAAAAGGTCTTGGTTTGATTTGTCTTAATGATTCATCTTCGCTTGAGTTGCAAAAATTAGGAAAGCATGAGTGGTACAAGGATATTGTCTATTACTTGATAAATCTTACATGTCCTAGCCATTTAGTCGCTCATAAAAGAAAGGCTCTTAGACGAAAAGCCACTAAGTATTGCCTCATGAAGGATGGCCTTGGATGGAGAAATCCCGAGGGCATAGTACTTAGGTGTGTTGATGAAATTGAGTCCAAGAAGTTAGTTCCTGAGTTCCATTCAAGATTTTGTGGTGGTCATTATGCTGCTAGAACTACTGCCCACAAAATTCTGAGAGTTGGTTATTATTGGCCTTCGATTTTTTTTGATGTGCATAAGTTTGTTAGAAGTTGTCAAGCCTGCCAACTGTTCACTGAGAAACAGAAGCTCGTTGCCCTACCCTTACAACATGTCGTTGTGGAGGCACCTTTTCAGCATTGGGGTCTGGACTTCATCGGGAAGTTTCATGAAAATTCTAGCAATGGCTACTCATGGATTTTTGACTACTACCGATTATTTCACTAAATGGGTTGAAGCCATACCTGCTAAGAATGCCACTGAAAAGGTCATTATGGATTTCATTGAAAATAATATCATTACCAGATTTGGTGTCCTGGCTAAGATCACTACTGATAATGCCAAGGCTTTTAGTTCTTCAAAATTTTCATCTTTTTGTTTCAAATATCGCATTGTCTTATCTCATTCATCAAATTACTATCCTCAAGGTAATGGTCTTGCTGAATCAAGTAATAAAAATCTCATAACCATTATCAAGAAGATAGTAGGAGATAATAAAAGATCTTGGGATAACAAAATCAAGCATGCTTTATGGGCAGATAAGATTACTAAAAAGAAAGCCACTGGTAAAAGTCCCTTTGAATTGGTTTATGGCTTGGATGTGACTTTACCTGTGCACCTGAAATTGCCAACTTACAACTCCTTTGGCATTTTTCCACTAATAAAGATGTTGTTCAAAATAGCATTGATCAAATTGTGGAGTTGGATGAAACTCGTAGGACAGCTTTTGATAATATGTAAGAGTCAATCTAACATTAAGAAAATCTTTGATAAAGCATCTCGATCTAGATCTTTGCATGTTGAAGATATGGTACTTCTTTGGGATCGCAAGAATGAAAAAACAGGAAAACACAAGAAATTTGACAGTTTGTGGCTGGGACCATACATTATTCGAGACATTGCTGGACCAAACTCATTCCACTTGAGCAGATTGGATGGCGAACCACTTTACTTACCTGCAAATGGCCAAATCTTCAAGATATTCTTCAAAGATGACATCTGATGCCATGGGGCATCCTCTGTATTATATTTCTAACCCTACTCCTTATCTTTTCAACATTTCATTTCTGTTTTAGGATTAGATTTACTTTTCATGTTACTAGATAGTTAATAAATGAAGAGCTTATATCTTTCCTGTGCTTAATGTTATAAGATGATTTTTGGATGGACGCTACTTATGTTTTGTTGTGTGTTGCGTGGATGCAGATTCTGGGTTCTCACATTCCTACAGTGCAGCAACGTGTCCCCAAGTAGAGCCAGATGTTGACCAATACGTGTCAACAACCCACAGCAGTACACTCCCTTTTTTCGCAAAAGGGTAGCGCTTGATCATCATGTCCATCCCATTCGACTATCATCATCAGCCTAATCATGTTATATTGTAAACCTAGTCTACATGTGTAAATTTTAAATAATCTCAACAGATCTGTGTCATGTATGAAATTGCCTAGGTAAGCCTAATTTTCTAGTGATGATTTACATTCTGAAAGGTTTTTTGTCTCACCGATCCATGATCGGCAGAGTTTTCTTTCAGCCTAACCCCAAAGCCAGAATGGATTTTGTCATTAGAATCTTAGGGGAGTCCTAGTGTGCTAGATCAAGTCTATGTAAAAGTGATTTGGGAATAATCCTAACTATTTGGTTAGGTTATTTTATTACAAATTGCTTGATCTACTAGATTATATTTGTGTCGCAAAACTGGGTAGTCTATGAGGGTCTATATCAAATGGGTTTTCCCCCTTGAGATGTAAAAATGTAAAAATCATGATATAAAGTGTCTTGAGGGTTAGAAAAATATTTTATCCTCATAAGTCCTAAGTCCTAAGTCTTAGGTCCTAGGTAATTTTAAATTTTCCAAAGGCTAAGATCGAGGGTCCTTTAAAAAATTAAATTTTAAGAGGTCCAGGGACTAAGGTTAAATGATTATTTTTCTAAATTTTATGCCCTTGGTCCCTAAGGTTAAGTCAAAGTCAAAATTTTGAGGAAATTAATTCAAAAATTAAATTTTTGAATTAATAAAATGCATTTAAATGATAATTTTGAATTTCCTCATTATTTTAATTTCAACGGATGAAATTAAAAGATTTTTTGATCCTCATCAACCGTCGAGATCGCTTTGACAAGGATCACTCGAACTAGTCGTTGGGAAATTTTTCTTTAAATAGGAGGTCAGTGGTCAGTTGAGATCATTCGATCTTGGAGTCGTATGCTAAGGAAAGCTCTCTTGTAATCGCTTGTCATGTGCAAATAAATAAAGACTTTGGGGTTAATCTTTGCTAGTATTACTCTTCGTGGAAATGTTGTAAGATGTTTTATTTTCATATATTGATTTATTTTCAGCCACTGATGATAGCTTATTGAAGAGTGATTTAAGCACAGGTATCTTGTTTGGTCACTGGAGTTTGAATGATAGTTTAATTTCTGAACATAATAGCAGGGATCTCCATTAAGATCTGAATTTTATTGTCGTTTTCTCTCTCTATGTTAATGGTTGAATCAAATTGTGCAGGAAATCCTTAATTTTGAGATCACCAAGCGTTTGGGGAAGTCTTCGGTTGGACCAGAAAACTCTCGGATAGTATTTTTTGAAGAACCCAGCTAGTTTTGATCCCGGGTTTATCATTAAAACTTCTGTTGTGGATGAATGAAGGGTTTTCTGAAGCACCTCATCTTAAAATTTAAAAAACATATATGTGTGGCATAATGACAGATCTGGCTGCCTAGAGCCTTTTAACTTGTGAATACTGTAATTATTTAGCTAGCTTTTGTTTTTAGTTTCATCCTTGCATATATTGTTTCTGGATGTTTTGTTTTGCCATTGTAGGTTGCAGAACTAAAGGTGAGGTTCAATCTTGAAGCCAGATCTAGGCCCTGGAGGGTAAGATCTAGCCTCAGAACCTATTTTTTTTTTGCAGGTGTACAGTTTTGCTACTCGGGGTTTCATTTTTGTTGCAGGAAAATTTTTCGAATTTTTTTTTTAAACAAGTTGTGTTAAGCTCTCACTGGCCATCATCTCCTTCATCTCCCTATGCAGACTGGCTCTCCCATCAAACCTTCTGCCTGTCTGCGTGATTCATTTTCCCATCTACGTGCTGCCAGCAAAACCGTCCAACTCCACGCAGTCAAGTTCTGCTCACCCTCAGCGTGCTGCCTCCTCTACGTTACCAAACCTGCAAGAAATCCTATGTAAACTCTCCAAACCCTCCTTGTTGTACCTGCATTCCAACCCGCAGCCACGATTTTCTGTACATAGCCGAGCTCTCCTGCAAAAATTCCTACGCAGCTCTACGCTGCCCATCCACTGGCCATCCCACGCTGCCCTTGGCCTCCAACGCGTTTTCCTTCCGCATTCAACCTGCAAATAAAAATTCTCACTGCTTCCAAAAGCATTTTCGTTGCTTACACTGTGCCCCGACCTATCCCTTCCCTCCTATGTCGAGCCACCATTCTCTCCATACCTCACTCCCTCAGCCTCCTACAATTCACTCGATTATCCCTACGCACGCAAATCTTGCTCCCTATCTCCACGTGTTGCTCCCTCGCCGCTGCAGCTATCTGCATCCCCTCTACCTGTGAGTTCCACTCTAAGACGTTGCCTGCTCATCCACGCCATCCCTTCATCGACCAAACCTGCAAAACACATAGACGCAAACAGTGAAACATTTTGGCTTTTATGCATTTAGTTAGGGTTAGTATTATCAGATTGCGTTTGATTTTTAGGATAGCATTTTTTTTTTTAACGAAGTGTGTTTTATTATATAATAAAACAAAAAACAAAAAAATCGATTTTTATTTCATAGTTAAATATTTGATATGATTAAGTTTTGTAATGACCCAACTTAAGTCACTGATTATTAGCATGCTTACGAGACGTGTGTATGATAGCTACATACACATGCATCGCAGGCATTGCACTAGTATACATACTAATTTAATCGTATAAATGTCTATGAAAGAAAATGAATTAGTTTTAAGAAAGTATTAATTAATACCTTATTTATTAAGTAGAACAATAAAATATATTTATTTATTGTATTAATAAAAAATTTATTTAATAATATATAATCATTACTACCATGGACAAGATTACTTTACTTCATAAATCTTGGACAATTCACAATAAAGTACTTAAAGGAAAATATACTATTCTCGAAGTCGGTTGAGATGATAAGGGTGAAATCTCATTTAATATCTTAAATGACCAACTCAGTGAAAATATCTTAAATGGATAAGCTTAAATCTTGATATTGATTGGAGGAAAAGGGGGTGGGATTTCTGGGGGGAAGAAACCTACCCTATATAAACATAGTCGAAAGGAGAAGTAAGGGGAGGAGGAAAATCAGTCGGTTGGAGGGATGAGCAGGGATGAGCAGAGGGCTCAATTTTGGAACTGTAAATCGGGATTTGAGCTGTTCTTGGAGTTTTGGGCACGAGGGCCAGTGGACATCCATTTCGGAGTCCTCTGGGTCTGGGAACCACCAGAGAGGTGGATTCCAGATAGGTAGGGAGGCATAAGTTGGTTTGGTAATGGATGCAGAAAACTTGGAGCAATGTTGGAGAACTAGGTACGCAGAGAATCAGGTACGCAGAGCAGAGAATCAGGTACGCAGATGCATTTAATTGATGAAATTTATTTGATAAAACTTAATATCAGTCTATACAATCTATATATGTTGAATGAAATGGAAAACCAGTCTTTAAATCTTTATATTTTGAACGCAATGATAAACCAGTCTTTACATGGAAAACCTGTCATTACAAGTTTTTAGTTTAGAAATAGATTTTTTTTATTTACTTTTGATTCTCTTTAACTTTTAGTTTTAGCTTTAGATATATTTAAGTTTTGTTTTGTTTTATTTTTTGATCTTAAAATAAATCAAAAATCATAAAAAATATATAATCAAAAATAAAATCAAAACAAAACAAAAATAATATATTGGATGTGCTTGGTCGCTTTAAAATTGAAAGTCTTTTGTTGATCGTTTATTGCATTAAGTCTTCCTTACCAAATTGAGAAGATGATTTTCTAGGTTTATGGATTTAAAGCCTCCTTATGCTAAAGATTTTTGTGGAATTTACAGTTAATTATGCTTAGATTCTTATATCTAATGATTAACAGTGGTTAGCATTTGAATTTCATGGTTGAGTAATGAATTCACATCTTTAGAAATTTAATTGTTGGAGCTTTACTAGGTCATTGAAATTGATCATTATTGCTTGAATATTTTAATGCTCATAGTATGCTAGACATTTCAGTAAGTATTTTCAAGCAATTGTTAAAAGGTTTGTTCATAGTTCTATTTCCTAAACAGCAGCAGCAAACCAATTACTCAGTTTTCACTTCATCTAGTGAAGGCACTAGTCTTAAGTATTTAAAAATCTAATCAAATTTTAAATATCGATCAAGTGTTTGATTCTCTCGCTGTGTTTCCCAAGCCAGATGTTTCCCAGTTGGTCTTCCCTTATCCCATAGGGTCTACCCCCCTTAGCCTAGGGAGACGGCTTAAACAGAGAGATCGTGGATCAAAGTGACAACCCCCGGTCTGAGCGTGGCCGCGGTGCTTAGACACTATGTGACAACACCTCCAATTGAAGTTATAATTGCAACTTATGTTGAACACTATTTCATTTTCAAGCATTGCAAATCAATTCATTGAAGCATTTGCATGTAGCATCACTTTAACTTGGGGAATTAACACAACTTGCACTTCATATAGGAATTTTAGTATAGGAAAGCCCCAAGCCTCATTAAAATTTTACCTCCAACATAAATTGGTTGAAGTAAACATCTTAGGGATCTTCTACTCCTCTATTGACTCCTCACTATGAGATATGTATATTTGGGCGAGGGTGAGGTCTGAGGATTGAAGAGTTAAATTGTAATCTTGTTGTAGAGATAGTTAATAAAATTAATCAAGAGCATTTTCTGTTACATTTACTTTACTTGTCTCTTGATGGTTTGAGTTTTCATATGCAAAGTCTATTCCAAAAGCAAGTATTGTAATTTTTTCAAACAAGAGCTTTCTTTTCATGCTTCGAGTCTAATTGCATATTGATGTCTTGGTTTAGCATTTTCTTTTCTTTTACATTTCGAAATTAGTTACTAATTTTTGGGTTTTGACAAGATATGTTTCACATGTTTTGATTCATAAAGTTGATTATCTCAAAAGCATTTTGTATCTTACATATCTTGTGCTAACAATTTTTGTTTACATTTCAAGATTACTGTTAATTTGGGGTAGCATCGGATGTGCTCTAGCCACGAAATTGGTGGAGAGGTTGGGACACATCAGATATCCAATACCCAGAAAGGGTTTGGGCAGATTCTAAACAGATCATGAAATATTAAAATAATTAATATTTTTAATGGAGTCCCTAAGTCTAAACTTAGGGAAAATAAAATATTAATGTGTATTAATATGAATCTGTGTTAGAGTGATCCAAAAGACATGGATGAAGCCAGATCTAATCTTAACCATTGATTAGGGACTTAATCTCGGCCGTTGAGATGTCAACAGGAAAAGTATAAGAGGAGGCTTGAGGGTCACTTGGAGAGTACACCAAATGATCAGTCATTCTATTATCTAGATGATCCGGATTTAAACAGGAACGCAACAAATTACAGAGATAACCACGTACACAAAGATGCAGCGGAAATAATACTTCATTTCATTAATGGAAAATACTGAAACATGCTTACAATCAGAAATGGAAATAAACTAGCTAGGGCGACGGCAGCTTATCTCTGAGAAGAGATGTGATGGCTACATGCCTCTGAACTGTGTTACAATGAGGCTCGAAGGCCTATTTATTGTTGAGAAACAATGAAAAACCCTTAACATTCCAAAACCTAACCCTAGGAGATGAAACGCCAAACTGTGGGCCCCGTTTGGGGGTAAGTTGGTACATCAACTTCCCGGGGTCGTAACTTTAGCATATGATCTCCGTTTGACGCGTACAATAGCTCATTAGAAAGATTTATTCGAGCACTATCATTGTTGAACGGGCAACACTAGAACATGTTCCATGGACCCGTGTTGCCCCCGGATTCCCCAAAAAACGTCGTTTAGGGCCTCAAAACGGCTCCGGAAGTTCAGGACCCAAAAAACTGCTAAAAATAGTAAGTTGTGCTACAATTAAGGAAACTGAAAATGCTGAGAAGATAATGGTGGGGGTCCATGTGGACTTGGAAGGTGGCCACCAATATCCACCTGGATCATTCCTCCCCCCTTAGGAAGCAATGGTCCCCATTGCGTTGAGCTCCCCCATGAGATGAGGAAACTTCTGCTGAACCTGTTCCCTGGTGAACCACTTGCCCTGCTGAAGGAGTTGGCCTGCTTTAACAACTCGGTACAGTTGGATATTCTGTTGGCGAGTGTTCTTGATCTGTGTGTCCATGATCCGATCAGTTGCAGCTTGTTCCATGCAATCTGGATTTAATTCTGTGGGTTGGAGCTGTTCTGGAATGTCGGATGTGTCTAGCAATGGTGGAAAGTATGGCCGAAGGCGGTCCACATTGAACACTGGGTGCAGGCCAAGGAATGGGGGAATGCTGAGCTCAAATGCATTGTCTCCCATAGCCTTAGTAATGGTGTAAGGACCATATCGAGTGGTCTTAATTTCCGATAGGCTCCAATAAGGCGTTCCTTTTGCAAATGCAACCAGACTTTGTCGCCCACCTGAAACTTGTGTGGCACCCGATGTTGATCATGTCGCTGCTTGTACTTGGCATTTGATTTCTCAAGAATGTCATGGACCTGCTGGCGAATATGTTGGATGCGCTCAATGAAGCTGGTGGCCTTATCTGTTTCGGACTGGACATGAGCTGAATTCATGTGAGTAGCTGCAAGTGGCATGGCCACATCAATGGGGCATAGTGGCTGGAATCCAAACCCCACCTGAAAAGGGCTATGGCCAGTGGAGCTGTGAAGAGCTCGGTTGTAGTTGTGCTGAACATAGGGGAGGATCTCGTCCCATGTGCGTGGATGCTTTGAGTTATACATGCGCAGAATGTGCACAATCATCTTATTGACAACCTCTGTCTGGCCATCAGTTTTGAGGATGGAAGGCTGTGGACTTCGTGAGTTTGGTGTCTAGCATTGACCAGAGACTGGACC
>APFE031303378.1:0-37017 GCA_000404065.3 Pinus taeda | reverse complement strand
CCAGGGATGACTTTTTATTTCAAGAGTGTACTCAGTCTGAGGCGGCTATTTACTCAAGAGTAATGTTTAGTAGTACAATGTTCAGAAAATACAAGGGTAGACGGATGCTAAACTATGACTAAATTGCTTCAAAAGGATAAAATCACACAAGGCACCTTATCAGTCAAGGGTGTGGAATCGATAACCCATCCCTCTAGAAACTGATGGAAAGGAAATTAGAGCATGGACCATAGGTCTGGGAGCTAGGCAGCGACTGCTGAGGCTCACTAGACCTTCTCTCACACCAAAATAAGCAAATACAAGTAAATGGAACGACAGAAAGTAAAATGGAACAACAAATAGGAAATGGAACAACAGTAAATGGAACAGCAATCAAAAGAACTAAATCTCGCGAGTCAAAACCAACTGATTCACACTCTGATATAACATTCTTTTCCCCTCAAGCAAACTGGATGGAATATACTTTATGGAAGAGAACTCGCTGATGAATTATAGAACAGCAATAATCAACCATATATGCACGCCTCACATTAATATAGTAATATGAGAATGAAGGATAATATAACTATGTTTCAAAACAGAGTAACATTACTTTCAAGTTCCAATAATTGTTATTTTACATGGATCAAATGACAGTAACATTCACATCGATGCTCTGTGACGGAAATAGCTAGTTTAAGACTAAAAACACGTGATTCAACTCTGAAGAGATCCAATAACACGGTGCAGAGTCATTACACGAATTTTCTAAGAAAGACCATTAACTCATTGATCATAACAGAGCATAACATAGCATATGAAAGATATGTCAGATTACTGAGTAATAAAGATAAGCAAACCACGCATAAATCACAGTATAATGATACAACAACAATTGTAAAGATATGATACACAACAGTAGCAGCGTACTCCACCAGAGGCTGGGCTCTTAGCTGCCAGCAGACGTTGCTGGGTTACTTCATAAGGAAAAGAGTGAACAGCAACGCCCAAATTATGTATTAATCATTAAATGGTGAAATCATTACAATAGTTGAAGCTTTGAGACTTACGGCATAAAACAATCCTTCCTTCCTCCTATCCTATCATGAATCCTTGCTTCTGAATCTCTAATTCAAATCATCAATTCTCCATCATTCGAATCCCCAAAGTCATCTTGAAGTCATCCTGAAGCCATCCTGAAGCCATCCCCATCTCTGATCTTTGTTTTCATTTAAATAGAGAGATCAGAGAGAAGTTACAACAAAAGATAAGTACAACATGATTTATTTTACAAAATTGGATTGATTCTAACCAATTGATCAACAAGAAAATATATTTCCTTCCATCTCTCAACAAAAGCAAGACGAATTTGGCTTTGCAGCTGAGATTTGGAGGACGGCTGCAACAACAAATCTGAGAAAATTGTGCTCAAAAAACCCTACGTTTCGCTCTGTACAAGCCAAATTTGGACAAACCATTCCTTCTCAAAGTTAATTGGGCCCGTTCTGGACAAAACCCATGTTCCAGATTTTCGAAATTCTTCTCCATTTGCTCAGAATCGCAACCACATAATTGTCACTCCTTAATCCAACGAATTTCTGAGTTGGCATTTTTAAAAATCAAATATTCAATCTGGAAGTTACCTTGGAGGCTAAAAATGGTGAATAATGTTATAACCAACTTATTAGAACTATCATTGATAAAATAATTCATAATCATCAATTTATTAGAAATAAAGGAGAATAAATAATATAAGAGCATAAATCATCATAAAATGGAGTTATATAATATATTATAATAAATGACATGATGAAGATTAGTGGAAATGGGTGGGATAAGTGTTCAAAAGTGATAATAATAATGGCATATTGACGACCCAACAATAACTCACTAATTTCTCATGATTTTTGAATAGTTCACTTGACACTCATTGCATTGGTGGATGCTCACATGGGTGAAGAAGTGGTATCAAAACTAGTAACATGAATCACATATCGTCAATCATCACTTTTGGGGGTTGCATCTGGTAAGAAGTGGGATTGAAAATATTAAAATGAATCACATAACATCAATCATCAATTCTGGGCTTGCACCCGGTAACCGAGACTTCCTAGGAGGTCACCCATCCGAGATCGCCTCTGGCTCAAGCACGCTTAACTATGCAGTTTTCCCCACAATCAAGCCCAGTTAGCTTGCTACCCTATTTGTGAAACCTTAGCAAGTATTGTGCCTCATTAACCATTGAAGTAGAGATTACTTCACTCTTTTTGAATTTAAGTATTAGGGGTTTACGCAGTGCATTATATTAGATATCATTTTGGGATTCAACTATGTTAAGTAAGTCATTCACATATGACCATTACCATGAGAGTTACTCATAACTAACTAATTTCTTGTGATTTTTGAATAGTTCACTTAGCATCGTTGCATCGGGCGATGCTCAATTTGGTGAAGAAGTGGGATTCAAACTAGCGAAATGAATCACATAGCATCAATCATCACTTTAGGGGCTTGCACTCAGTAACCAGGACTTCTCGGGAGGTCACCTAACCCAGATTGCCTTTGGCTCAAGCACAGTTAGCTACAGAGTTTTCCCACAATCAAGCCCACTTAACTTACTACCCCTTTTGAAAAACCTTAGCAATTATTGTGCCTGATTAGCCATTCAGGTAGAGATTTCTTCACTCTTTTTGAATTTACTTATTAGGGGTCTGCGCAGTGCATTATATCATATATCATTTTGGGATTCAACTGTGTTAAGTAAGTCATTCACGTATGACCATTTCCATGGAAGGTAGTTGTAACTCACTAATTTGTCATGATTTTTGAATAATTTACTTAGCACTCATTGCATCGGGGGATGCTGACAGGGGTTAAGAAGTGGGACTGAAACTAGTGAGATGAATCACATAGCGTCAATCATCACTTCTGGGGCTTCCACCCAGTAAGCAATACATTACTGGAGCTCACCCATCCTAGATCGTCTCTGGCTCAAGCGCGCTTAACTATGGAGTTTTCCCCACAATTAAGCCCACTTAGATTGCTACCCCATTTGCAAAACCTTAGCAAGTATTGTGCCTCATAAACCATTCAACTAGAGAACCCTTAGCTCTTTTTTAATTTAAATATTAAGGGTCTAGGTAGTGCATTATATTAGATATCATTTTGGGATTCAACTATGTTACGTAAGTCATTCATGTATGACCATTTCCATGAGAGGTAGTCGCAACTCACTGATTTCTCATGATTTTTAGTAGTTCACTTAGCACTCATTGAATCGGTTGATGCTCACTCGGGTGAAGAAGTGGGATTGAAACTAGTGAAATGAATCACATAGCGTCAATCATCACTTCCGGGGCTTGCACCCGATAACAGGACTTCGTGGGAGGTCACCCATCCCAAATTTCCTCTGGCTCAAGTGGGCATAACTGTGGAGTTTTCCCCACAATCAAGCACACTTATCTTGCTACCCCATTTTCAAAACCTAAGCAAGTATTGTGCCTCATGAACCATTCAAGTATAGATCCATTCAGTCCTTTTGAATTTAAGTATTAGGGGTCTACGCAATGCATTATATTAGATATCATTTTGGGATTCAACTGCGTTAAGTAAGTCATTCATGTATGACCATTTCCATTAGAGCTAGTCATAAGTGACTAATTTCTCATGATTTTGAATAGTTCACTTAGCACTCATTACATCGGGTGATGCTCACAGGGGTGAAGAAGTGGGATTGAAACTACTGAAATGAATCACATAGCTACAATCATCACTTAGCACTCATTAACCATTTCGATGAGAGGTAGTCATAACTAACTAATTTCTCATGATTTTTGAATAGTTCACTTAGCACTCATTGCATTGGGTGATGCTCACAGGGGTGAAGAAGTGGGATTCAAACTAGTGAAATGAATCACATAGCCTCAATCATCACTTCCACAGCTTGCACCTAGTAATCATGATTTTCTGCAAGGTCACCCATCCTAGATCGCCTCCAGCTCAACCGCGCTTAACTGTGGAGTATTCCCCATAGTCAAGCCCACTTAGCTTACTACCCCATTTGTAAAACCTTAGCACGTATTGTGCCTCTTGAACCATTCAATTAGAGATCCGTTCACTCTTTTTGAATTTAAGTATTAGGGGTTTACGCAGTGAATTATATAGGATATCATATTGGGATTCAACTACGTTAAGTAAGTCATTCATGTATGACAATTTGCATGAGAGGTAGTCATAAATCACTAATTTCTCATGATTTTTGAATAGTTCACTTAACAGTCATTACATCGCGAGATGCTCACATGAGTGAAGAAGTGGGATTGAAACTAGTGAAATGAATCACATAGAGTCAATCATCACTTCCGTGGCTTGCACCCGGTAACCACGACATCCCGGGAGGTCACCCATCCTAGATCACCTCTGGCTCAAGGATGCTTAACTGTGGAGCTTTCCCCACAATCACACCCACTTAACTTGCTACCCCATTTGCAAAACCTTAGTAAGTATTATGCCTCATGAACCATTCAAGTAGAGATCCCTTCACTCCATTTGAATTTAAATATTAGGGGTTTACACAATGCATTAAATTAGATATCATTTTGGGATTGATCTCCATTAAGCAAGTCATTCACATATGACAATTTCCATGTGAGTTAGTCATAACCGACTAACTTCTCATTCTTTTTGAATTGTTCACTTAGCACTCATTACATCAGGTGATGCTCACAGGGGTGAAGAACTGGATTGAAACTAGTGAAATGAATGACACAGTGTCAATCATCACTTCCAGGGCTTGTACCTAGTAACTAGGACTTCCCAGGAGGTTACCCATCCCAAATCACCTCTAGCTCAATCGCGCTTAGCTGTGGAGTTTTCCCCACAATCTAGCCCACTTAGCTTGCTACCACATTTGCAAAGCCTTAGCAAGTATTATGCCTCATGAACCATTCAAGTAAAGATCCCTTCACTCTTTTTGAATTTAATTATTAGGGGTTTACATAGTCCATTATATTAGATATCATTTTGGGATTCAACTAAGTTAAGTAAGTCATCCACATATGACCATTTCCATGAGCAGTAAGAAGTTGGATTGAAAATAGTGAAATGAATGACATATCATAAATCATCAATTCCGGGGCTTGCACCCGGTAACAAAGACTTCCTGGGAGGTCACCCATCCTAGATCGCCTCTGGCTGAAGCATGCTTAACTATGGAGTGTTCCCCACAATCAAGCCCACTTAGCTTGCTACCCCATTTGAAAAACCTTAGCAATTATTGTGCCTCATGAACCATTCAAGTAGATATCCCTTCACTCTTTTTGAATTTAAGTATTAGGGTCTTACAAAGTGCATCATATAAATATCATTTCGGAATTCAACTGCGTTAAGTAAGTCATTCTCTTATGACCAATTCCATGAAAGGTAGTCATAAGTCACTAATTTCTCATGATTTTTTAATAGTTCACTTAGCACTTATGCATCAGGTGATGCTCACAGGGGTGAATAAGTGGGTTTGAAACTAGTGAAATGGATCACATAGCATCAATCATCACTTCTGGGTCATGCACCAGATAACCAGGACTTCCTAAGAGGTCACCCATCCCAGATCGCCTCTAGCTCTAGCGCATTTAACTGTGGATTTTTCCCCAAAATCAAGCCCACTTAGCTTGCTACTCCATTTGCAAAACCTTATCAAGTATTGTGCCTCATGAACAATTCAAGTAGAGATCCCTTCACTCTTTTGAATTTAAGTATTAGGGGTTTATGCAGTGCATTATATTAGATATCATTTTGGGATTCAATTGCGTTAAGTAAGTCATTCACTTATGACAATTTCTATGAGAGGTGATCGTAACTCACTAATTTCTCATGATTTTTGAATAGTTCACTTAGCACTCATTGCATTGGGTGATGCTCACACTAGTGAAGAGGTGGGATTGAAACTAGTGAAATGAATCACATAGCACGAGTAATCACTTCCGGGGCTTGCACCCGGTAAGTAGGACTTCCTAGGAGGTTACCCATCCAAGATCTCCTCTCGCTCAAGCCCACTTAAAAAAACTTTCTTTTATTAAAAAAATAATAATAATGGAATTTAGAAAATTAAAACATGAAAGAGTAATCTAAAGAGGTGGATTTTTCTCTATGGAAAATCAAAGATGGTTTTGGTAAAATATGGCCACAACTTTTGGAAATAGAGGCTACATCTTTAAAGGTTCAAAATATTTATGGGTGCCAAAATTGTTGATGGTAATTTTCCACAATTAAAAAAAGAAAGTAGTTTTCAAGTGGTATTTTTTCAAGTTTCACTCTATATTTTTGGTGAGAATTAGCAAAAGAGTTTGTGGTCAAAGTGTTGTTTAAACTAGGTTTTTCACTTCATATATGGATTCATCACCCTCAAGAACCTATGGGACATTTCCATTGTGGTCAAATTTGTGATTTCAATGAATCCTTGCACCCATTCTAGACAAATTATATTGGAAAATTAAAAAAAATTAAAAGTAGAAAAACAAATAAAAACAACGAACACTAAACATGGAATACCTCTTCAAATAAAATAAAACTTAAATATTTCATTAATGATTTTATATCTTATCACCGAGAATGAATGATAAGTTTAACTTGAAAGCTAATTAAAAATGACAATGGAAAAAATTCTAATATACACATTATGTTAGGAAACATGATAAGACTTCAATTTCACTTTCTTACATTTATTATGCTTGGAAACATGATATGATAAGTCTATAGAGGTGACTTTTTCTCTAGAAAAACAATGGAAAATAACTCATGATTTTGGTAAAATTTTGCTATTTTTTTTGGAATAGAGTTCCAAATGTGAAGGCTCAAAATATTTGTGGGAGGGAGTGTTCTAGATGTTGCTTTTCCACAATTAAAAAACTATTATAACACTCTCTACCATTATATATATATATATATATTATATATTATATATTATATTATATATATATATAGTAGGAAAATTTGTGGGATGTTTACACAAGAAACTAAATAATAATTTAATAACCATCTTTGTGGGAAATTTGTAGTCCCCTTCGAAAAAGTCAAACTTAAAAAATACATTAATGACACTCCTTATGGGAAATTAATAGATAGTTATGTTAAATAGGAATCCAATTGTCCACATTAACTTTTATTTTTTTCTAAGTAATGCTAATTCTATTAATAAAAACAATAAAAGTACAATGAGGCTCTAACCTTTGTGGTGTTGAACAGAGTTATGCCATAATTAGACAGTGAAAACTAAAATAGGACTGCCCACCAAGGGGAAACTAGTCTAAGTGAACCCATTAAAAAGGATGCCCATGCAGGGGTCCCAATTCAAAACAAACATAAACATCTAAGAAATTTTACCAAAATTAACCAAATAGTTTGAAAAATCATTAAAAAAAAGGCCCCAAGAATCATCAAAACCTGGGGTCTTGAACAACTGGCTGCATGGATCCACTAGGTGTCGCTTGGTGGAGGCTATTCCATAATGAAACATCTACACTCCTCCCAGTCCTCCACCATTGCACACATGCCACGAGGGATGGCCCCGTCCATGAGAATGCCACCCAAACTACCTTCGACCAGATGCTTGCCTTAAAGATGTCCTCACCATGCAGAGTGTTGTCATGGCCATCTTTGTGACCGGGTGAAGCAGACCTATTGTCCAAGTGTTTTTGTCCGCTGATGGCTTGCTTCTCCTTTACCTTCTTCTGCTTGCTATTATCCTCTTTCTCTGGAACTGGATCATGGGTCTGAGCATCCTGCTCATCCTGCGGTCGAATTTCTTCACTAAAAGCCACTGTTACAGTGGCAATGATATAAGGATGATTCAAGGTACTGTGAAAGTGGAATTGAGTTGAGTGTTGTGACAGATGCGGGGGCAGGGGAGTTGGTCATTTGTGTTGCAGCATTCATTCTTCTAGCACCATAGGCATGGGCTTGACCTCTTCTCCTATGGGTGGTGGGATATCTGCCACGGAATTTACCTTTGGATGGAGGAGACAAAGGGGAGGAAGAAGGGGTCATTGGCTCAAGAGGTGGTGGTGAAGGGTAGCGAATGTTTCTGTCATGGCTGCTACCTCTCCTGCTGTGCAACGAGTGGTGAAGATGCAACATGTCTCTCTGGGCAGGTTGGCTATTAAAGGTGTGGGCCGAGATGACAATAATGTTGGCAGTGATTTTTAAGGATGAGGTAGAGATTATGTTGGAGTTAGTAGAGCTATTTAGGTAAGGAACAATGGTATTTTGAGAAGAATTCAAAGCACAGTGAGTAGTTTGGGAGAAATGGAAGCCATTCCCCAAATCAACACGACTCAGAAGCTAGCAGCGCCTCCCTGTTGTCGTGTGAGAGCTCTGCTCCGCAACACTAGGGGGGAAAGAGCAATTTAGTGGGGAAGGGGTAAATGAGTTCAGGCTTGCAGAAGCCATAGCCTTAAGCTTGCTACAAGCTTCTCGACCTGAGCACCAGATTAATGGTGCATGCAGGTTAACGGTGGCTCACCATAAATTGGTATGGATGGGGACACGGGTGGCCATGTGGCTTGGCCATCTGCTGTCCTCATGTCTAATATCCATTAAATTCAGATTAATCACCCGCATCCAAGGGTGCCGCATTGTTTTGTACCAGTTCATTATATTCCTGTAGCAGGGAAGCATTGGTTATTATGTTGAATGAACCTGTGTGTAGAGTCCAATCATTGTTCACCCCTAAATTTTCCAGGAGGTCAACCACTTCGTTTCCTTCTCTTTTGATATGTTTGAGAGTGATTTCTCTATTAGTTGTGAGCCATTGTTCAATGAGCTCTAAACGTTCTCCCAATCTCCAGCTGCTGACCACTTTGTGTGAGGGGTCCCCTGAAGAATCTGTTTAGCCATATTGATAATAATCTGAGAGTCACCTTCTATTACTAAGGGAAAGAAGCCATGATGTTGATCTATAAGAAGCCCTTGCGACAACCCCTCTAGCTCAATAGAATTGTTCGTATCCCATCCAATTGAGCCCAGCAAAATTAATACAGGTTTGCCTTTGTGATCCCTGAATACTTTTCCATATCTTGCCCTGCCTGGGTTGCCTTTGGAGACCCCATAAAAGTTTAATTGAATCATATTATGTGGTGGAGGGATCCATTTACTAGGAGTATTGTGATGAGAAGAGGATTTACTATCTTTCACCTATATTTGGTTGATCTGAAGATTCCAATTTGTCCATATTTTCTGCTCCTGTGGAAGGGCAGGAAAGTCCTCTTCATTCCATGTTTGGAGCATTAAGGTTTCTTGAAGATTATTGCAAAATTTGCTCCATAGGACCTCTATTGGTGTACATTGATCTTTGAAGATGCAGTGATTCCTTAGTTTCCATATAGACTAAATGAGAAGAGCTGGGATGATTTTCAACAAAGAGTTTAGGATTTTGCTCTTGTACGGAGTGGTTGCCTAGTTATGAATGGTGTTGGTAATTTCCTCTTTAACTCTACCTTCCTTTTCACATCTAAAGCTTGCTTTTTCCCAGAGTCTATTTGCCAAATTGCATGTGTTCATGAGGTGCTGGATGGTCTCTTCCTGTTGTTTACAATTGGGACATATTGAGGGCCTGTGGAAGCTTTTTTTTTTGTAGGTTGTCCCAAGTGAGTATTCTTTTTTGACATAATAGCCGGAGGAAAGTAGAGACTTTGGGCCAAATATTGGGTGACCATACTTTATCCCAAAGAGGATCCTTGACTGTTTGATTTCCAATGAATAGTTTGTATGCCTCTTGAGTAGTAAAGGTACTATGAGAATTATACCCCCAATGTATTATGTCCTTCTTGTCAGAAAAATGAATTTTCTGATTGGTAAGCTCTATGTCCAATTCCTTATGTATAGACTCTATTCCTTGCTTGAGGAAGTGGGATGCGCTCATCCATTATCTGTATCCCCGATTGAGGGTAGGAATCTAATACTGGTTGACTTTATCCGTCTAAGGCTCTTCCCAATCCTCTGTTTGGTGAGGTCTAATCATGTTTCTTAGCTTGGGTCTTTGCTGCTAGGAGTCACCCCAAAAGTGTGCATTGTTGACAACCCTTATTTTCTAGAAACTGTGCTGTTGGATGATAGCTTTGTGCTGACTGGCCACATTCCAGATAAAGGACCATTTTTCCTTTTCTGTCAGTCAAATTAACTCATCTAGTAGTCAGTTGTTTGCATATTTGGCAGTCCAGAGGATGGCCCAGGGTGTATGCAGAGCAGAGAGCCATTTCCGCCATAATCTAGCTCCCATAAATCCATTGCTTTGTTGAGGGTCTCAGAGGCGAGTACCCCTAGACTTTTTTGGAAGGCACACTGTTGCCCATTTGAACAGTGCCCATTTGCTATTTTGTCTTGAGGATCCCCTAAAAAGTTTCACTGTAGATTTTTTATTTTCTTAATCACCCATTTTGGTGCTGCCAAAACAGAGAAAAGATTAAGAGGCATGGATTGTAGGACAAATTTGACTAACACTAGACAACTAGCCATATTTAGGGCTTTTAATGTCCAGGAGGAAAGGTGAGCTTCAAATTTTTTAGGAGCACTTCCCAGGAGGAGTGTTTTAATATAGAATCAGTCATGGGGTCACCCAGATATTTAGAAGGGAGAGAGGTGATCGAGAAACCAAGAATATGGGCTATAGATGATTGAGTGATGGAGGGTGTATGAAAGAAGAAGATTTGGGATTTGTCATTATTAATGTTAGTTCCAGATGCTTCAGAGAATTCGTTCAGAAGGGATTCGAATTTAAGGCCTCTTCAACCGAGGGGTGGACAAACAACATATTATCGTCCACAAATTGTTGGTGAGTGAAAGCAGGGGTATTGGGGAAGGAGATTCCTCTAAGCTACTATGATTGAAGTGCATTTTTTATAATATGACCTAGCCCTTTCACCATTAGGACAAATAGAAAGGGGGAAAGGGGATCTTCTTGATGGATACCTCTAGAGGGATGAAAGGGGGTGGAAGGAATTCCATTGATGAGAATGGAGAGTAGAGTAGTGGAGATAAGACTCATAACCCATCTAACCCATTGAGGAGAGAAGCTAAAGGCTATAAGCATCTTTTGGATAAAATTCCAACTTAACTTATCAAATGCTTTTGAAAGGTCAATTTTGAGGAGCATACCTGTTTTTTTGAGATGCTTCAAGGAGTGTATGATGTCATGGGTGAGAATGGTGCCATCTGTGATTTGTCTCCCTTCCACATATCCCAAATGTTCTGGCAAGATGAGAATGGGTAACAACTGCTTTAGGCAAGAAGTGATAACTTTAGATATGATTTTGTATATAACATTACAGAGAGTTATAGGCCTGAATTTTTCCTGTGTTATAGATTTCTCTTCTTTGGGGATGAGAACGATAAAGGTCGCATTCAGAGAGAGAAGAATCCAGTGAAGAATCTAGGATTCTTCTACTACCTGCCAGACTTCCTCTTTAATGAGATCCCAAAAGTTATGAAAGAAGTTTGAGGTAAAACCATCTAGACCAGATGCTTTTCCTTCCTTGAGTTGTTGCATTGCAGATTCAACTTCCTGTAAAGATATCGTATGAAGGAGTAGTTGATTATGTTCTTCTGTTATAATTCTCGGGATGTTCTGGATAATATTTTCTATAGATGGTTGTCGGTTGACTTGTGGTTCTTGATGCACTTTCTTGAAATATGTAAGGAGCTCTTTTTCAATATCCTCATGTTTTTCCAATCACTCTCCTTGCTGATTCTGAATATGAGTGATATTATTGTGCATTCTTCTTTTTATGGTGGTGCAGTGGAAAAATTTTGTATTCCACTCTCCCTCTTTTAGCCATCTGACTCTAGATTTTTGTTTCAAGAGTATCTCTGCTTTCTTTTTTCTTTCTGCAATCTGATTCTAAAGGAGCTTTTCCTACTCTAAGAGGGCTTCAGTTCTTCCTTCAGTGATTATTGTCTACTAGATTCTTTTCATTTCCCGAGCTAAACCATTCGGAGCTTGAAAGATATTTCCAATGGTGAGCTGGTTCCACTGCTTGATGTTCTTTTTGAGATGTTTGAGTTTTTGTTGGAATTGAAACATTTTTGTTCCTTCTGGGGGACTGAAGCATTTCCACGCTGCATGGACTAGATTAAGGAAGTCTATATGCATCAGCGAGAAGGCTTCAAAGCGGAAGGGTCTTCAAGTGGTGTTCCCAGGTCTTTGCCATTCAAGCGAGATGGGCCAATGATCTGAACTAGAAAGAGGTAAGATCGAAGTGGAAATATCTCCTCCAAGATGGACGGCATTGTCTGAAAGCACGAATCTATTAAGTCAGGAGGGAATCTATTGGGAACCTACTCTTCTATTATTCCATGTGTAGATACCATTTTTGAATGGCATATCAATAACCCAGTTGTTTTGTATCAAATTATTTAAGTGGGTACTTTCACTATCCAGCTTGGTTCTGCCTCCACTTTTTTCCTCCAGTTTAGTAATCATGTTGAAGTCTCCTCCTATTATCTAGAGCGGATGTATTTTGTTGGAGTTGAGAAAAGTTAATGTATTCAATATTGCTAATTTATTCATTGCTTCCTTGGGAAAGTAGACATTGGTGAGATGAGCATGTACATTGGTTCCTATAATATGGAAGGTGTCTTGAATGAAATGATGACTCACATGGGTGTTAGTAAGCATGATAGCTCATTCATCCCATGCAATTACTAGTCCTCCTAAGGCTCCCAAGGTGTCAACTGCGACTATTTGGCTGCCTGGCCAAGCTTTGGAGAGTGCTTGGCCAAGTGTGGTAGTATTACATTTTGTCTCTTGCATGAATAAAATTTGAGGTTTCTCCTACTGTATCATATTTTTGATCATTCTCCACTTCCCAGGGCTATTTAACCCTCTTATATTCCAAGATGTGAGCTTCATAATTCAGTATTAGGGAGGGGATTGTAATACTTTGTTAGCTTGGAATATCTTCCTGATTCCACTAATATTTCCCCAATGTAGATGGTTCCTTGTAGGTCTGTTTTCTCCCTCATTTCTTGGTGTCTTTAAGAATATTTTTCCCATCCCATTGACTCCCTAGTTGAATACCTAGAGATCTTTGCTGATGTGCTCTGGAAAGAATAACTTCCAAACTTTAGAGGTGTTTTTTTGGGATTTTGTCAAATTCTTTTTTCTTACAAGCTTTCTCTAGGCTAAATATGTCCAGATCTCCTATGTCTATACATTCAGGCTCTTCTTCCATATGCATGGGCTGACTGCTTTCCACCAAATCGTCCATAGAAGCATTGGGTTCTTGTTGAAAGATGTCAATGTCCATACCATTAGGTTTCCAGAATGGAATCATATTCAGAACGGGGGTGGTGAATTCATTGGTTTGCGAGGGATTTTGAGCATGCTTTGAGTCTGTGGGATTGAATTTAGAGGGTGATTTAAGTGGCTCTATGGAGGGCAAGGGGGACTCAGAGTCTAGTGATGCAAGTTGAGCTAAAATGTCGAAGTTGTTGCTAGTAGAGGGCATTAAGGTATTGGCGGGAGGTTTTTTAGGGTATGATGCAGGTTTTTTGTGATTCTTTTTTCAATTGTTTACTTTGGTGAATCCTTTAGAATTAGGTTTCTCTAAGGAGGTATAAGTTGGGGGTTTTACATTTAGTGGGAAATCATGAAAGAGATGGGCATGGGCATGATATTTTCTACATTTGAATGGGACATATTCATAATCTATTAATTGAATCCACTCAAAATCATCATGATAAAGACTTACCATATCGAGAAGAGCTTTGCTTAGATGCATATAGACACAAATGCGGGCATAAGAAGTGTATCTTCCGCAATTTTTATGAACTCCCCCAAGCCATTTCCAATGTCTTTTAGTGAGTATTCATTGAAATACTCTAGAGGAAGAGAGTATAGATGTATCCATACTGGTGCCCAACTTAGATCCTCTTTGTCCAGGTTGAATCTTTCAATCCAATCTCTCAGGTACAAACCAGCAGAATTGAAGAAATAAGGTCCACCATCGATGACCCTATTCTGGTCTTCTATATAGTTAAATACCTCCATGAAGAAACATTTTGGTCCTAGATGTAGGGTGATGTTCCCTTTTGGTTTCCATTTGGCTGCAATTCATCCCTGCAGGGCTTTCTTTGTGGGCCAGAAGCCAATAAATTTCCCGATTAAATCATGATCGTTCATGAACTAGATTTTGATGTTGATCATTTGACTTGGTAATTCAATCTTTGGTCTTTCTATTGCAACAGGTTTGCAGGTTACCAAGGTTTCTTTAAGAACCTCATCGTTTCCTGCATTATCTGTTTGTGTATTCTGGTTTGTTTCTGTTGCTTCCTGTGGCCTTTTCTATTTGTCGTGGTTGATATGAATTGCCTGCTTTGTCCTAATGGTAGTTTGATCCAATGAAGATGTCCCTTCATTTCCATTCTAAGTCTAAGGTTCTTTATGATCACTCGGGGGAGGCTTGAGTCCCCCTCGGAAGGTAATCCATAACGAGTGTGTTATTCGTTGTCATATGTTATTGCGGGTGGTGAAAAAAACCTATTGCAGATACGTCATGGTCTGAGGAGGTCTGTCGTTGCAGGGCCTAACAAAACCATAATCCACCATAGTTCATTTCTCTTTCTCATCCACATTAATTTTTTGGAGTCGTATGGCAGAAGAATTGTAGGTAGGGCCAAAAATGACAGAAACAATCCTGTAGAGAGAGTGTTTGAATTGTGTTTTCTTATGGTGGAAATGGATTAAGCACCATCAAAATCTTATATAACACGTAAAATTTTGAAGTTTAACAACTATAACTTGGATTTACAAAAATCCTAGCCCGATTTTCTCTAAATATGACCGGAATTTCCAGAACATTCATGGCAATTCCTCTAGCTAATTTCCTTTTTTTTTTTTAAAGCCCTTAATGACACTCCTTATGGGAAATTAATAGATAGTTATGTTAATTAAAAAATCCACTTGTCCACATTAATTATTATTTTAGCATAGGAAAATCTAGGCATCAACCTATTGTGGTAAAAACACAACCCCCCCATTTTTGACTTGTTCAACTCAAATAATGGGGACCCTTTCTATAAAGATTTTGGCTAAGCACCTTTTTGGATTTTTTAGTTGATTGCCTACTCTTTTGTTAATTTTTCATTTTCTTTGGATTCTTTTTCTGATTGCTTTCATCGATTTTTATAAGCTTTCCGTTGACGCTTGTTTCATCTCATTTGGTCAACTTGTTCATAAATGACACTCCTTTGAAGTCTCATCATTTATCTAGCCTGGATTAAGAATGCATAAAATGTACAATATTGCATTTTGTAAATAAATTAGCTCAATAAGGCATTTATTTCAAATATTAACCCCTAGTTAGTTATTACTAACATTTTTCATTTTTCAGCCGTGATTTTAGTAATTTACTCCAATTTCTCAAATTGATTATTAATCTCGAAAACCCAAAATTTTCGAAGTGATTGTAGTTTAATTTTTATTAAAAGGTTGTAGTTTACAAACTAAGATTCAAAAAAAAAATTTAAAAAAAATTAATGTTTCATATTAAATTTTTAATTTATATTGTATTAATATAATTAATAAATAAAATTTAAAATACATAAACTATATAATACAAAATAAAAAATAAAAAATAAAAATAGATCGCATCGGGGCTTTGGATTAGATCGGAGGTTTTAATCGGAGGTTTTAGTTGGCACATGTCATTTTGAAACCCTGATACCTCGATACATGTGATCCCGATACATCCATATCCCTGATCGCGGATAAGCATAAGTCAAAAAACAATAAACAAAGTTTAAAATTCATTTATTTGAATACATCGCATAGGGGCTCCCATATGAGACAAGTTCAACGAACCCCTCCATCCTCCCGATGGCCGATAGCAAAAATGCATAAGACACTTAATTAAAGTCTTATGTAATTAGTTTCAAATGACTTGATTTTTTTTTCTGGTACGTAGGAAGAGTGGAGTGGTAGTTTAGTTATAATATAATATATTAAAGTATTTATATAATATTTTAAATTAATTATATTATAATATTTAATTAAAATTATTTTAATATAATGAGATAATTAAATTTTAAATTAATTTGATTAAATTTTAATTTAAATATCATTTAGTTAAATTATTGTTTTTTAATTAGATTAAATTTGTTTATAAATAGCTAATTAGATATTAGTTTAGTTAGATTAATAATTAGTTTATTAATAATTAGTTTAGTTTATAATTAACAATTAATTTAGAATTAATTAGAATTCTAATTTAGAATTTAATTTTTAATGAGAATTTTGATTTTTAGCGGAGCAACAGAATTTCTAAATTCATGCAAAATTTGATCCATCAACTTTGGAGGCTCATAGATTGAGTTATACTTGGCCAAATGAGGCCCATGACGGTTCATTGGAAAGAGAAAATCAAGGAGAACATTTTTGAGAAGGTTTCACTAACAGACTTAATCATTTATTGGGTAAAAAATCAGACAGAAGATCAAGCTCCGAATTTTGAAAACAAAATCAATTTTCTGATTTATTTTCTTCATTTTCATTTGTCCAAAGCCTCTTCTAATTGCAGATCCATTGGTTAATAATATCTTTGGACAATTAAACCACCCCAAACATCAATAGAGAGCTTATATTTATTTTCAATTATTTATTTAAATAGAATTTGATTGGATTTGATTTAATTGCCAGAAATGATATTTTGATTGCATCTTAATTTATTTTGATTTCTTTTTGTAGGAAAACAGTGGAAGAAATATGGAGAAAATGATCTCAATCAATGAGAATGCTTCAGCAATTGAAGATCATGATTGTTTAGTAAATAAAATTGGATTTCACAGATTTCTCTTCAACAAACTTTCCTCTCAAGAATTCCTTCACAAATATTATAAATAATAGATTGCAGAATGTAATAAGGGGTTGCTCTCCTTTGTAATTTTGGCCTTCTAAAAACACTATTGTAATAGGAATTTAGAGTTGTAGGAGAGAGGAGGAATTCAGATGTGGGGATTATTGAGGATTTTCCTTTTGTATCTTGAATTATGTATGAGGGGTAGAGTTTGCACTATTGTGACTCTAGTTTTGAAGGCAGAAGTTCAACCAATGTAAAGGACTATTGGAGACCAAGGTCAGAGAAATGGATAGAATAAATTGGTAGTTTTAATACTGTTTCAAATACTAGTTTTATTTTTATGCTAACAAGAATGTCTCATTTTATTCATGTTTGTGCACTATTGTCAATATGGGTAATTTGTGTGAGTATTGTTATTAGGTATCTCTGTTCTTATGAATTAAAATCTGATTCCTGAGTAACTATTTACTCAGAAATCTGTCTTATAAAACTGATTTATCGAATGGTAATGTGTTGTGAACTATTTCCACATATTATTGTTTAATTATTGGATTTATTGATTTGATAATCAATTTCATTTTTGTGAATTACTTCCTCGAATGTTGTTAGTTTATTATTTCAGTTAAAAGGTCTCAATAGGATTTTTTTTGATATCCATAATATCAATAATTTGAACTACTTCATTAACTCGATATTCATTATAAGCAAAACATGTTTAAATCCCAAAATCTTAATTATCTTGCTCTTAGTTGAGTTAGATCTATGTCTGTCTAATTAAGATAGGATTTAGATTAATTTATTTTGCTTGCATTATAGAATAAGCTTGCGGTTAGAGTAATTTCTATATTCTTTTAAGTCCTCTTCTCGAAGAGGCAAAATTTTAGTTGTGGCTTGGCTAAACTCAAATCAGCTTAAGGATCATTCTCTTGCCTAATCAACAAGAAGAAGTGATCTGATATCCGTGTCTATTGGTAGTTAAAGATACATCATAAACCGATAGCGATAGGGAGAAGATAACTGGACCTAGTTAAACCAGTCAGAGCCACCACACCAAACGGAAAAGGAGCTGCTTTAAGGTCCGGACTGGGTGGTTATCCCCCATTGTTGTTGCAGCGATTTTCGAGGCATCAACACAACCCTAAAGGCTCTCAAGGTATATATTAATTATTTATAATTAAATAAATTTATTTTATTAAAAATTTAAGGTTTGGTTTAACTATAATATGTTTTTTATTTTTTGGCCAAAATTTTGCTACACAAATTTTTAGAAGGATGTGATATTTGTTGTTCAAAATATTCTTTTCAATATAGTTGAGGCAATAGAATCGAATAAATTACATAAACCAAACTTATGAATTTGGGAAACTTTCAACAAATCACTTCAAAATTTTAGGCAAAATGGGCACTAAGATGTGCCAAAAAAACAACCAAATTTTTGGATGCTTCTAAAAAGAGTGGTTATAGCAAGGCTCTCTATAATATTGAGTTCCCTAGGAGTTCTTTATGGTATTGAATCAATTTCGACACACATATACTTATATATAAAACAATCCTAGAGTTGTTTGGGAGAAAGAAAAGAAAAAAGAGTTTGATTTATTGTGGCCAAATTTGTTGCCTCTACACAGCCCCAAATCTAACTAATACATTAATAACCATCCTTATGGAAATTAACATATAGCTATGCATAAGAGGAATCCACTTCTCTACATTTATTAGATTAGTTAAATAAAATTTATTTTATTAAAAATTTAAGATATAGTTTAACTATAATATGGTATGATTTTTCGGCCAAAATGCCATTTGGGAAGGTTGTGATTTTTTGTTGTTTAAAATGTTTTTGCCAATACTTTTGGGGCACTAGGATTGAGAAAATTACATAACCCAAGCATATGAATTTGGGTGAATTTGGGAAAATTTGGGCTAATTTCACTATAAAATTTTAGGCCAAATTAGCACTAAAATATGCCAAAAAATAAAACAAAAACTTAGGAGTTTGACTATATCTAACATGAAATACCTCTTCAAATAAAATAAAAAAATTAAGTGATACATTAGTAACTATATATATTATTTAGAAATTCCCTAAGGTTAAGAAAAAATCTCATATGAGATTTATGAATCATATAACATGAAATGCAATATTTATATGGAATAACTATATGTAACTATATAGTTATTCCATATAAGTGATACATTAGTAACTATATGTATTATTTAGAAATTCCCTAAGGTTAAGAAAAAATCTCATATGAGATTTATGAATCATATAACATGAAATGCAATATTTATATGGAATAGTTTATGGAGAAAAACACAAAATATTTATTTACAATGAGTTGTAGGAAACAACTTATCCTTACAAATATTCATAGCCACACACTTACTCTTCAAAATCCCTCTAGGCACTAATCTACTAGAGAAACCAATTCCCACCACTAAGCACCAACTTAATAAGAGATAACACCAATCTCTATTTGTTTTTGTGACACAAACATGCATATAATTTTTTTTTTTGATTGTTCTCATCACTATCATTATATCAACATATAGCTTCATTACATTTTATGTTCTCAAATGAAATTCATTTTAAAAAATTTCTACTATGTCACAATTTCCTTTCAATAATTTCTCTTTTTTGCATTACCATAACCCTTAATGAAGAAATGTGGTGATTTGAAGAAAACAAAGAAAAATATATAATTCCTTTTTAATCTCTTTTGCAAGTACCAAAGCTGAATAACAATGTAAAATTCTATTGGCTTCCAAATTATTCATATTTATCACACAAATTCATTTTTTTTAATTAAAAACTTAATAAAAATTGTAGTTGGACTAATAAAAAGTGAAAGAGTAGTCTAAATAGGTGATTTTTTCTCTACCAAAACACTCTAAAATCATGGATGATTTTGGAAAAATAGGGCTTAAAGTCTTGGAAATGGAGGGTACAAATCTGAAGGTTCAAAATATTTTTGGGTGCCAGAGTTTTGATAGTGCTTTTACATAACTAAAAAAACAATATAGTGTTTAGGTGCAAGAGTTTTTTATAGTGCTTTTCCACAACTAAAAAAACAAAGTAGTGTTTAGGTGATATTTTTGAAGACTCCATGTATTTGTGGTTATAATTAGGCAAAACAATTTGTGGTCCAAATTTTGTTTAAGCTAGTTTTTCAATGCATATACCCTTTCAAAACCCTCAAAAAATGGTGGTCTACTGTCAAACTTGTGATTTCCCAGAATAAAAATGAAACTTTTCGAAAACTTGCATTAAAAACTAGTGGTAAAAAACTATCAAAACATCCCCCATTACTATTGCTTCAAAAAATATATATTATAATTTCTTGTAGGAAAATTTGTGACTTAATGAAAAGTCAAATCTAAATAGAACATTAATAACACTATTTATGGGATCTTACCCCTTACACAAAGACAAACCTAAATAATACAATAATGACCATCTTTATGGGAATCTACTTCTCTATATTTATTATTTATAATTAATAAAATTATGTTTTATTAAAAATGTAAGATATAGTCTAATCATAATAGGTTTTTTTTGGGCCAAAACGTAACAGTGTAATCAACAAAACCTAGTAATATATCCATAGTCAAATAATATTAAAATACATGTTACAACTTTTTTTATAACATAACTTTTATTTAAAGAATAATGTCATACTTGACTTTTATTTAAAAGGTAATGTCATACTTATTCACTACTCTCTCAAAACGTCGATGTCTTTATAATCATAGCTGCTTTCATTGTCACTAGGATGGTTGATGATTGAGCATTGATCGAAATGGAGAGTGTGAGGGATAGGTGCCCACGCTGCCCATTCTTGCCGCAGGAACTACAAGAGAAGATATTGTCGTTGATGTTGTTTGAATATGTCTCTACATGTTGTAGAGTGTATAGCCAATGGATGTGATATTTTCATCCTCCAAATTCATAATGACTAAATGGGCCAAATCGCCTCCCAATCGGAACCCTTTGCTAGTCCTCATCCCTTCGCAAGTTCGGAAACATTGTGTGGCTTACTGCTTTTATACACACACATAGAAGAAGTGCACCTTGTCCCTTTTCTTCTTGGAGGATGGTCTAGAGGATTTTGCAATCCATGGTATAACATGCGAGGGATCGGCTAAAGGCCTCTTCTTGGTGGCCATGACTAAGTTCCTGTCGAGATCCTTGAAATCCAACTTAAGCGACTGGAAAAAAGGGTTTATATTTTCTGTTTGTAATCCTCGATGACTTTTCCCCACAATTAAGGACACTTAGCTTGCTACCCCATTTGCAAAACCTTAGCAAGTATTGTGCCTCATGAAAAATTCAAGTAGAGATCCCTTCACTCTTTTTGAATTTAAGTATTAGGGTTCTACTTAGTGCATTATATTACCTATCAGTTTGAGATTCAACTGTGTTAAGTAAGTCATTCACGTATGACCATTTCCATTAGAGAAGTCGTAACTCAATGATTTCTCATGATTTTTTAATAGTTCCCTTAGCCCTCATTGCATCAGTTGATGCTCGGGTGAAGAAGTGGGATTGAAACTAGTGAAATGAATCACATAGCATCAATCATCACTTTTGGGGCTTGCACTTGGTAATGAGGACTTGCCAGGTGGTCACCCATCCTAGATCTGAAGGTCACGCATCCTAGATTGGAAGGTCACCCATCCCAGATCAACTTTGGCTCAAGCGCACTTAACTGTGGAGTTTTTCTGACAATCAAGCCCACTAGGCTTGCTACCCCATTTGCAAAACCTTAGCAAGTATTGTGCCTCATGAACCATTGAAGTAGATATTCGTTCAGTGTTATTGAATTTAAGCACTAGGAGTCTACACACTACATTATATTATATAGTATTTTGGAATTCAACTGCACTAAGTAAGTAATTCACATACAACCATTTCCATGAGAGCTAGACGTAACTCACTAATTTCTCATGATTTTTGAATAGTTCACTTAGCACTCATTGCATCAAATGTGAAGAAGTCAATTTGAAACTAGTGAAATGAATCACATAGCGTCAATCATCACTTACCATTAATTGACCATTTCCATGAAAGGTAGTCGTAACTAACTAATTTCTCATGATTTTTGAATCATTCACTTAGCACTTGCATTGGGTGATGCACATGGTTGTGAAGAACTGGTATTGAAAGTAGTGAAACGAATGACATAGACTCAATCATCTCTTCGATGGCTTGCACCTGGTAACTAGGACTTCCTGAGAGGCCACCCATCCTAGATCGCCTCTCGCTCAAGCACGGTTAACTGTGGAGTTTTCCCCACAATCAAGCTCACTTAGCTTGCTACCCCATTTGCAAAACCTTGGAAAGTATTGTGCCTCATGGACAACTCAAGTAAAGATCCATTCACACTTTTTGAATTTAAGTATTAGGCGTTTACATAGTGAATTATATTGGATATCATATTGCAATTCAACTACGCTAAGTAAGTCATTCACGTATGACCATTTCCACGAGAGGTTAACACTCATTGCATCAGGGAATGCTCACATGGGTGAAGAAGTGGGATTGAAACTAGTGAAATGAATCACATAGCATCGATCATCACTTCTAGGCTTGCACCGGGTAACTAGGACTTCTCGGGAGGTCACCCATTCGAGATTGCCTCTCGCTGAAGTGCCCTTAACTGTGGATTTTTCCCCACAATCAAACCCACTTAGCTTGCTACCCCATTTGAAAAACCTTAGAAAGTATTGTGCTTCATGAACCATTTAAGTAGAGATCCATTCATTCTTTTTGAATTTAAGTATTAGGGGTTTACACATTGTATTTGTTATAGACATATTTGGGCACTACAACCCCAATCATATATGTCCATAAACCAAGGGCTTCTGAGTTCCTAAAAGTGTTGTTACACACCCTAAAGGAACAAGGTCAGCTGATTACATCATCTCCCAGAAGTTCTCCATGGAAAAATACTCAGAACTGGCCAAAACTAGACCATACAGATTGCTCAGTGCTAAGGGTGCAATGCATCTCACCTGCCACATGCAAAAAGTGTGATGCATATTAAAACGCCCTTCTATAGGGTGCGATGGGTGAGAGTAGACAAATGGCAGAGATAGTTTGCAAGGTGGATGATCATGGAATCTTCTAGAAACTTCTCCTGTGACACTTTCCTCTCTAAATTCACCCAGGGATGAGTAAGAGATCATGAATGCATCACACCTCCCATGTGCAGTAGGTGAGATGCATCCCTGTTTCCTTGTGTTACAGGTGTGATGATCAGATAAGACTGTTCCTGCCTCCAGATTTTGATTTTTTGTTCAGTCTCTTTAGCTTTATTCAGGAGTTTTGCTATCTATGATCAGTATACCACTGAGGAAACTCCCTTCCTTTGCATCATACAGCCTCCATTGTACAAAGAATTATGAATGTTTTTATGTATTGTTCGCCATTTTCAGTTCTCCTTTGCAAAGAAGTAGCTTAGTTGAACTATTGTCTTTTGATTTGGAAGTGTCGCAAGTGTCGTTTTCAGTCAAAGGAAAGAATCCTACTATTCTTGATGGTCGATTACACTGTTACTCTTGTATTTGATTTGAATTAATAGTTTTTCAAGTGTTGAAAGTAGTTTTCAATTCAAAATTGCAAAGTGTCATCTTATCTTCCTTTCATATTTTGAAGAGAAAATTGTTAGTACTATCGCTTTGAAAATAAAATTAAAATTTGTACTTAGCATTCTTTTTGTCATTCACACATTAAGAAAGCGGAAAACAAATACATGCATGTGCATTTGCATTTAGACTGCTTGTTGATTTTGATTTAGGATAATGAATCTAGTGTGTGCTCTCTGCTCTATGTTGAAAGAATCTCGCTTCTCTTTCCTTAGTAGCTAGGATTTTCATTACAAAAAGAAGAATAAACGATTGTTTATCATCTTAGATTGCATTTTAGGAATTGTATATCTACATCACGCGGTGAACCTTCAAGGCAAACTTCTTAAGAAAGATCAACTGTAAAATAAATTCAATGAACATAAAAACACTTTCGAACCTAACGCACAACATTTAGAATTCTAGGCTAGAGATGTATTCTGGTGTTGTAAAGCCTTGTAACTATCGATTTCATCGTAGGTTGGGTGATTCCTCCTCTTTGAGATGACAAGTGCCAGTATGGAATTGTGCTCCCACGTACCATCAAGTATATATTGGGAGACCACAATAGGCTATATCATTTATCCTTAGGAAGCCGTGTCTGCTGCCCTATTGATCGCAATGCACTGAACACAACATTAGGGAAGATTGACTGCCATACCATAAAAAGTATTCTACAGTTTTGTGATTGGTTTGGTAATCCCTCTGTCTAGATTTCCAGAGTAGTCCCTTTCATTCTTTTTTAGACTCCTTAAAGGAAAAGGTCCATCTAAGCACTTGTCACTTCAGGCTCATTAAAAATCGAAGGTGACTAGAGTCATATTTAGCTTTTTCTTGACTGTTAAAAATTGAAAAAGCAAGTTGTGTCAAAGCATCATAAAATTTATTTTAATCGAAATAACGTCATTGTTCCATCATTGGTCTTAGGTTGAGAAGACGCAGTCCACCAACCAAGGATTTCCCCTTGGGGGAAATCCTAGTCCTTTCTCCTCTTGGGGAGATGTTGGTGCACCTCATATGGCCATGTTGTCCTTCCCGGGACTCACAATCGGCTTGCCAATATGGCTCTTCTCGATCTCCGTTGTTCAAACCACCATGATTCCTGAGCAATAAAATCAACAACTAGATGATACTAGAGTTACCTCCCAACCTTCTACCTCAGTTGTTTCTTCCTCCCCTCCTTCCTCTTTGCTTGGTGAAGCTAGTAAAGCTAAAAACCAAGTAACTAAGAAGAAGAAGAAAGGGAAGGAGAAGAAGAAGAAGGAGCCAAAGGCAAAAAGGGGTAACCATGCATCATTTAGCAAAAATCGACACACTGCACCATCCAAACCTAAATCTCCATGTGTCATTTGTAAAGGAGGCCACTATCAGTGATATTGTCCTTGCATCCCTCAGATCTTAAGGGACTGGTCTCCTCGTTTGGAAAATCTGGTGTCATTAACCTCTAATGATCATGTTGAGATTACACCATCAACTAGTGAAAATGAAGTCTCTGGGAAAAAAGGAAAATATAAATTACCTTTTAGGTTGTGTGAAGGCGATCATGTCGTCCACCATTGTTCCTTCCTGGAAGAAGCTAAAAGAGTCTTGGATAATTGTCCTGCTTCACCACTACGACTTCCTCCTGGATACAAGAAACTCTTTCCGAGTCCATCACTAGTTGAAAATCCGACTGACATATCTTTGTGGTCAGTCGAAGCATATATCATTGAAGATAAACCCTCTAAGTCCACTCTGGACCAAATTCATTGGGTTGAGATGGCAGTCAACCCAGTCTTGTCTTCAGAAGGTCCGTCTTTAGATGATACAGTCACCAAAGAGAATGAGAATGACACCGTTCAAATTCTTTTCATAAACACAGACTCCGATGAACATGGGGGAAATCTACCCATTCCTTTACCACATGAAGGAAATTCATCAGAGTCATATTTGGCCATTTATTCGGTCCCACCTCTAAGCAATCTAGTCGTTTCCTTTGACTGGAATCTACTCGGCAGACCCCGTCTACCGTCTAATGTACCATTCTGAATCATTGTACAAGTTTACAAAATGGTCATGGTTGGTACTATCATAGATGAAGGAGCTTCTATGAGTATCCTTTCCTCAACTGCTTGGAAAGTGATTGGTTTGCCATCACTTCTACCTAAGATGTGAAATCTGATAGGCTTCGACAAAGGAACCAGTTGATCATTAGGGATCCATCCAAATTTTCCTATAAATTTGAGAGGGAAAACTGTTTATCTGAACGTAATGGTAGTCCAAGGATGTTTAGATTATAATCTACTCCTCGGGCATTACTATAGTTATAGCATGGGAGCCATTGTCTCCTCACTCTTTCGAGTAATGTGTTTTCTGCAGGAAGGTAGAGTGGTCCAGCTCGTGGACCAGCTTTCATTCCTCAGCTCACACATAGCTAATAGTCAAATTCCATCCCTAACTGGTCTTTTTAGTAAGGAATGTTTCATCAATCTCCAGTAATTCAGTGAATATGACTGAAACCCAGGGGGCATGCACCCTGGTCTACTTTGGTAGACGAACCCCAGGTATAAGGTGGGTTTCCGCGTAGGAATATGACTAGTCTGACACACCCGTCCATTTAGGAAAATGGGATTGGACTGGAATAAGATACCTCCATCAAAAGGTATGCCTTTCCTGACAGAGCAAATGCTTTGTTTGCTAATTGAAGGGTAACCTGGAAACTTTACTTTCTATGTTAAAAGGTATGCCTTTCCTGACAGAGCAAGTGCTGTGTTTGCAAATTGAAGGGTAACCTGGAGACTCTACTTCATTATACCCAGGGGCATGCAAACCTTTTCGCATGCAAGTGAAAAACGACCATTTATTTTCGTAGTTTGTAGATTCTTAACCCTTTAAACTCATAGGATTGGTCATTCCTAGATTACATAAGGAAAGGATTCAGAGCAAAGCTTCAAATGGTGCAAGCTCCTTAAAAATTAAACCTATCGATGAGACATCCTTATTATAGGACTGGCACGAGCAATTTTACGCAAATTTCAAGCTCGTTAAATATTAAACCTAAGTAATGAGCACATGTTCCACCAGAGTTTAAGCTCATTAAAAAATGAACCAGCCTCTAGTAAATAACCATTGCGAACGCATTATCATCAACTTTTGAGCCTTGGTCATGTTCTTACCATCACTTCCACTCTGTTTTAGCCGATCATACGCTTCCATTTGATTGTTTACCCTTTTGAGGAACAACTACAATGAGTGATTCTATTAGCCATCCTTGTAACACTGCCATTATTGGAAAATTCCAAACCTTACTTGGAACCAACTGCTACCCGAAAATATCATTGATTGCTCAAAAACGAGTCTCCTTTAAGCTCTTTTCATCTGACTCGTAAAATATGAAAATCTTGCCGAGAAATTGGCCTCTCTAGCTCGTTAAAGCTATCAGAAGTGCTATCCCTCCTCTAGATTTTAATCTTTTTGGACCTGAGGGATTATTATGAAAAATGATCGAGCACTTGTTTTGTTCGGCTCGTTAAAACTATGGAAAATTCATCCCTTTCGTATTATTTTATACTTTTTCGTACTTAAGGGATTATATGATGAAAAAGGATTACTGGAGTTTCCTTTCCATCCCTTTTCAGACTCTCTAAAATTGAAAAAGGACCGAGTTGTCTTTGTCGTTAAACTCGTTAAAACCAATAGCAACAAACTTGTTCATAAAGACAAGAATGAGTTTCACTGTCACTAGGCTCGTTAAAACATAGCGACGGGTTTGCCCAAAGGGAAAATTATAGAACAAGCATATGTTATCATCCTCAAGCTTGACAAAAATAAAGAGGTACTAGTCAACAATGACTGGGGAAAAATTGGGAAGAAAACTTGAAGAAATTTTATCGGTAGCAAGTCGCTCTTGAACATGACACTTTCACTCCATCACCATGATTGAGTCGGGTTTCGTTATTCCATTCACCATTCCTATTACCTTTGGTCCTCCGTACCATCCATTTTTGGGGTTAACGCTACCAATCCATTTCAATGTCACTGATATGTTCAAGAGAAGTCACTCAGAGAATTCACCAACCCATATTGTGTCTCATCTGTTGCAATACCTTCACCCTTCATTCTTTCATGACCGCCACCCTGAACCATGTATCATCAGATCATTTCCACCTCCACAAAGTCATTTGCTTCGTTCCGTGTCATAGATGTGGGATTCATTAAGGCCCTCCTACAACAGGTCACTTCTTATCGACATCAGCTCATTATCCCAGAAGTCGACTTAGAAACAACCCTTTCAGTACTTTGAAGCTTGCATGCCTTAATGACAAGTTTCTCACTTCCGGTGACAGGTTTACATCAATGGCCTTCGACTGAAAGATTTTATGTGGTGTTCGACACCAAGTCCCATTTTCACACCACGTGAATTATACTATCGTACCTTGAGGGTCAACATCATTATCGGTGATTCCTCTCGTGCCTGTTAACAACTTACATCATTGGCTGGTAATCAGGCGATGTCTTTCCATGTTCGACTCCAGAACATTTTTCTCATGGATCGACTTGTACTTTGGGCGAAGATTGAATGAGTTTGGAGACCCCAGATCTAGTTCCATCCATCCGAACTATGATATATTCAGGAAAATAAAGACATCAAATGTACATCATTGCTGCACAGATGATCATCCAAATCAAAGGATGATGGCTCTATCAGAATCATCAGTCTGCCACACAGACGACTATCTGTCCTATGTACATGAAAATGAATCTATAAAGCTGAGCATGGGAATGCCCACCTCAACTAGATAATGAAAATATTATGAGGATAATGTATTTTATTTTATCTTATTAGAAATCGTGTTCCAGTTCGAAAAACCTCGAATCCTCATGATAAAGCATCTCACTTAACATCAAAATATTTACAAACTCATGTTTTAGGGGGAACTATTATAGACATATTTGGGCACTACAACCCCAATCATATATGTCCATAAACCAAGGGCTTCTAAGTCCCTAAAAGTGTTGTTTCACACCCTAAAGGAACAAGGTCAGTTGATTACATCATCTCCCAGAAGTTCTCCATGGAAAACTGCTCAGAACAGGTCAAAACTGGTCCATACAGACTGCTCAGTGCTAAGGGTACGATGCATCTCACTTGCCACATGCAAAAAGTGCAATGCATACCAAAAATGCCTTCTATAGGGTGCGATGGGCGAGAGTAGACAAATGGCAGAGACAGTTGGCAAGGTGGATGGTCATGGAATCTTCCAAAAACTTCTCTTATGACACTTGCCTCTCTGAATTTTCCTAGGGATGAGTAAGGGATCATGAATCTCCAAGTGGAACCAAGAACTATCAGAGAGAGGACACTAATCAAAATCCTAGAAGCTGATTGACCCCCATGCAAACATCTATATATGGATCCCTCATCCTGGAGATCCAGGGGCTGGAATTTTGTATCTTGTAAGGAAGTGTTGTTGGTTTCGTGGTGGAACATCATAGTGTTGGGTGATCTAAGCTTTTAATGAGGTGAAGAAGGGCTTTCATGCTGGGAGGATGATGGTGGGTCAGATCAATAGGTTGTAATCCTCTCTTCTAATCTTTCTATTAATAAAGCTATTCAAGTTTTCCTCCACATTATTGTATGTTTGATGATATATGCATTTGTGTGGTAAATATATATATATGGTCCTATATTGTTTATGATTGTAAATCTCTGTACTTTGAAGGTATTATGCTGCTTTGACTTTACAGGTACTCTTTAAAGCGGGTAAGCAAGGAAGGAGAGGGAAAGATATGTCAGAGGCGAGAAGGAACAAGTAAGGAACCAAGCGAAAGATCGAGGTTGGTATTCTTTGCTCCTCTCCTATCTACTTCTCATAAAGGAGAATGAAAGTAACTTTAGTTTTTTTGTTTCTAAGATAGCTACTAGTTTTAGTGGGACTAGCAGCTCTGCATGGACACTAGATTTCCCGATAATAGTATTATATTAGATATCATTTTTGGATTCAACTGCGTTAAGTAAGTCATTCACGTATGACCATTTCCATGTGAGGTAGTCGTAACCAACTAATTTCTCATGCTTTTTGAATAGTTCACTTAGCACTCATTGCATCGGGCGATGCTCACAGGGGTGCAGAACTGGGATTGAAACTAGTGAAATGAATTACATAGCGTTAATCATCACTTCCGAGACTTGCACCTCGTAACCAGGACTTTCCATAAAGTCACCTATCCTAGGTCTCCTCTCGCTCAATCATGCTTAGTTGTGGAGTTTTCCCCATAATCAAGCCCACTTAGATTGCTACCACATTTGCAAAATGTTATCAATTATTGTGCCTCATGAACCATTCAAGTAGAGATCCCTTCATTCTTTTTGAATTTAAGTATTAGGGGTTTACACAGTGCATTATATTAGATATGATTTTGGGATTCAACTGTAGTAAGTAAGTCATTCATGTGTGACCATTTCCATGAGAGGTAGTTGTAACTAACTAATTTGTCATGATTTTTGAATAGTTCGCTTAGCACTCATTGCATCGGGTGATGCTCAAAGGGGTGAAGAGGTGGGATTGAAACTAGTGAAATGAATCACATATCACAAATAATCAGTTTCGAGGCTTGCACCGAGTAACCAGGACTTCCTGAGAGGTCACGCATCCCAGATCGCCTCTAGCTCAAGCGCACTTAACTGTGGAGTTTTTCCCACAATCAAGCCCACTTAGCTTGCTAACCCATTTGCAAAACCTTGGCAAGTATTTTGCCTTATGAACCATTCAAGAAGAGATCCCTTCACCCTTTTTGAATTTAAGTATTACGGGTTTACACACTGCATTATATTAGATATCATTTCGGGATTCAACTGCATTAAGTAAGTCATTCACGTATGACCAATTCCATGAGAGGTAGTTGTGACTCACTAATTTCTCACGATTTTTCAATAGTTCACTTAAGACTTATGCATCGGGTGATGTGTGGGATTGAAATTAGTGAAATGAATCACATAGCATCAATCATCACTTCTCGAGCTGGCACCCAGTAACTAGGACTTATCGAGAGGTCACCCATCCCAGATTACTTCTAACTCAAGTGCACTTAACTATGGAGTTTCTGCCACAATCAAGCCCACTTAGACTACTACCCCATTTACGAAACCTTAGAAAGTACGGTGCCTCATGAACCATTCAAGTAGAGATCTGTTCACTCTTTTTGAATTTAAGTATTAGGGGTTTATAGAGTGCATTATATTAGATATCATTTTTGGATTCAAATGTGTTAATTAAGTCATTTACGTATGACCATTGCATTAAGTAAGTCATTTACGTATGACCATTTCCATGAGAGGTAGTGGTAACTCACTAATTTCTCATGGTTTTTGAATAGTTCACTTAGCACTCATTGCAATGGGTGATCCTCACATGGCTGAAGAAGTGTGATTGAAACTAGTGAAATGAATCACATAGCACTCGGTAACTTGGACTTCCTAGGAGGTGACCCACTGCTTAGAAAAAACATAGCACCGAGTAACTAGGAATTCCTAGGAGGTGACCGAATGCTTAGAAAAAGCATTCTTTTATTTAAAAAATAATAATAATGGAATATAGAAAATTAAAACTTGAAAGAGCAATCTAAAGAGGTGGATTTTTATCTATGGAAAATCAAAGATGGTTTTGGTAAAATATGGCCAACATTTTTGGAAATAGAGGCTACATCTTTAAAGGTTCAAAATATTTATGGGTACCAAAATTGTTGGTGGTGATTTTCCACAATTAGAAAATGAAAGTAGTTTTTAAGTGGTACTTTTTCACGTTTCACTCTAGACTTTTGGTGAGAATTAGCAAAAGAATTTGTGGTCAAAGTATTGTTTAAACTAGGTTTTTCACTTCATATATGGATTCATCACCATCACGAACCTATGGGACACTTCCATTATGGTCAAATTTGTGATTTCAATGAATCCTTGCACCCATTCTAGACAAATTATATTGGAAAAAAAAATTAAATTAAAATAAAAAGAAAAACAAATAAAAACAATTAGCAATAAACATGAAATACCTCTACAAATAAAATGATACTTAAATATTTCATTAATGATTTTATATATTATCACAGAGAAGGAATGATAAGTTTCACTTAAAAGCTAATTAAAAATTACAATGGGAAAAAAATTCTAATATACACATTATGTTAGGAAACATGATAAGACTTCAATTCCACTTTCTTACATTTATTATGCTTGGAAACATGATATGATAAGTCTATAGAGGTGACTTTTTTCTCTAGAAAAACAATGGAAAATAACTCATGATTTTGGTAAAATTTTGCTAATTGTTTTGGAAATAGAGCTACAAATATGAAGGCTCATAATTAGAGCTACAAATATTTTTGGGAGGGAGTGTTTTTGATGATTTTGCTTTTCTGCAATTAAAAAACTATTATAAAAATTCTCATAATTATATATATATCTATATATCTATAATATATATATATATATATATATTATATATATTTTATAATATATATATATATGAAAATTTGTGGGATGTTTACCCAAGAAACTTAAATAATAATTAAATAACCATCTTTATGGGAAATTTGTAATCCCCTTCCAAAAAGTCAAACTTAAAAACACATTAGTGGCACTCCTTATGGGAAATTAATAGGTGTTATGTTAAATAGGAATCCACTTGTCCACATTAATTTTTTGGAGTCGTATGGCAGAGTATGGTGGAGGAGGAATTGCAAGGAGGGCCAAAAGTGGCAAAAAAAAATTAAAAAAATCTTGTAGACGGAGTGTTTGAATTGTGTTTTTTATGGTGGAAATGGATTAAGCACCATCAAAAGCTTCTATGAGACTTAAAAGTTTGAAGTTTAACAACTATAACTTGGATTTACAAATATTCTCTAAATATGACCGGAATTTCCATAACTTTTCGTCAATTTTTTTTTTTTTTTTAAGTGATTGATGACACTCCTTATGGGAAATTAATAGATAGTTATGTTAAATAGGAATCCACTTGTCCACATTAATTATTATTTTTAGCATAGGAAAATGCGGGCATAAGAAGTGTATCTTATAAGTTTTGTCTCTTCTGCAATTTTTATGAACTCCCCCAAGCCATTTCCAATGTCTTTAAGTGAGTCTTCATCCTAATACTCTAGAGGAAGGGAGTGTAGATGTATCCATACTGGTGTCCTGCTTAGATCCTCTTTTTCCAGGTTGAATCTTTCAATCCAGTCTCTCAGGTACAGACCAACAACATTGAAGAAATAAGGTCCACCATCGATGACCCTATTCCGGTCTTCTATACAGTTAAAGACCACCATGAAGAAACCTTTTGGTCCTAGCTGTAGGGTGATGTGCCCTATTGGTTTCGATTTGGCTGTAATCCATCCCTGTAGGGCTTTCTTCGTGGGCCAGAAGCCAATAAATTTCCCGATTAAAGCATGATCCTTCATGAACTGGATTTCGGTGTTGATCCTTTGACTTGGTAATTCAGTCTTTGGTCTTTCTACTGCATCAAGTTTGTAGGTTGTTAAGGTTGCTTTAAGAACATCATTGTTTCCTGCATTATCTATCTGTGTATTCTGGTTTGTTTCTGTTGCTTCCGGTGGCATTTTTCTGTTTGTCATGGTTGATCTAAGTTGCCTGCTTTGTCCTAATGGTAGTCTAATCCAATGCAGATGTCCTTTCATTTCCATTCTGAGTCTGAGGTTCTCTATGATCATTGGGGGGAGGCTCTGAGTCCCCCCCGGAAGGTAATCCATAACAAGTGTGCTATTTGTTGTTGTATGTTATTACAAGTCGTGCAAAAAACCTGTTGCAGTTGCGTTGAGGTATGAGCAGGTCTGCCGTTGCAGGGCTTGAAAAAATGCCAATCCGCCATAGTTCACTGCTCTTCCTCGTCCACATTAATTTTTTGGAGTCGTATGGCAGAAGAATTGTAGGTAGGGCCAAAAATGGAAAAAACAAATTAAAAAAATCTTGTAGAGGGAGTGTTTGAATTGTGTATTTTATGGTGGAAATGGATTAAGCACCATCAAAAACTTCTAGGACATGTAAAATTTTGAAGTTTAACAACTATAACTTGGATTTACAAAAATCCTTGCCCAATTTTATCTAAATATGACCGAAATTTCCGTAGCTTTCCTTACAATTCCTCTAGCTAATTTCCTTTTTTTTTAAATCCCTTAATGACACTCCTTATGGGAAATTAATAGATAGTTATGTTAAATAGGAATCCACTTGTCCACATTAATTATTTTTTTTAGCATAGGAAAATCTAGGCATTAACCCTAAAGGGTGTAGAGGTATATATTAATTATTTATAATTAAATAAATTTATTTTATTAAAAATTTAAGGTTTGGTTTAACTATAATATGTTTTTGATTTTTTGGCCAAAATTTTGCTACACAAATTTTTAGAGGGATGTGATATTTGTTGTTCAAAATATTTTTTTCAACATAGTTGAGGCACTAGAATCCAATAAATTACATAACCCAAACTTATGAATTTGGGAAAATTTCAACAGATCACTTCAAAATTTTAGGCAAAATTGGCACTAAGATATGCCAAAAAAACAACCAAATTTTTGGTTGCTTCTAAAAAGAGTGGTTATAGCAAGGCTCTACATAATATTGAGTTCCCAAGGAGTTCTTTATGGTATTGAATCAATTTCCACACACATATACTTATATATAGAACACTACCAGAGTTGTTTGGGAGAAAGAAAAGAAAAAAGAGTTTGATTTATTGTGGCCAAATTTGTTGCCTCTAGAGAGCCCCAAATCTAACTAATACATTAATAACCATCCTAATGGAAAATTAGCATAACTATGGAAAATTAACTTATATTTATGCATAAGAGAAATCCACTTCTCTACATTTATTAGATTATTTAAATAAATTTATTTTATTAAAAATTTAAGATATAGTTTAACTATAATATGTTATGATTTTTTTGCCAAAATGCCATTTGGGAAGGTTGTGATTTTTGTTGTTTAAAATGTTTTTGCCAATATTTTTGGGTCGCTAGGATTGAGAAAATTACATAACCCAAGTATATGAATTTGGGCGAATTTGGGCTAATTTCAGTACAAAATTTTAGGCAAAATTAGCACTAAAATATGCCAAAAACTACAACAAAAACTTAGGAGTCTCACTATAGCTAACATGAAATACCTCTTCAAATAAAAGAAAAAACTTAATTGATACATTAATAACTATATGTATTATTTATAAATTCCCTAATGTTAAGAAACAATGTCATCTAAGATTTATTAATCATATAACATGAGATGAAATATTTATATGGAATAGTTTTGGGAGAAAAACACAAACTATCTATTTATAATAAGTTGCACAAAACAACTTATTCTTACAAATATTCATAACCACAAACTTACTCTTCAAAATCCCTCTAGACACTAATCTACTAGAGAAACCAATTCACTAACTTAATAAGAGATAACACCAATCTCTATTTGTTTTTGTGACATGAACATGCATACAATTTTTAAAAAAAAATTCTCATCTCTATCATTATATTAGCATATAGCTTCATTACATTTTAGCTCCTCAAATGACATTCATTTTAAAAATTTTCCACTATGTCACAATTTCCTTTGAATACTTTCTCTTTTTTGCATTACCATAACTCTTAATGAAGAGATGTGGTGATTTGGAGAAAACAAAGAAAAATATATAATTCCCTTTTAATCTCTTTTGCAAGTACCATACCTCAATAACATTGTAAAATTCTACTGGATTCCAAATTATTCATCTTTATCACATAAATTCATTTTTTTAATTAAAAACTTAATAAAAATTGTATTTATACTAATAAAAAGTGAAAGAGAAGTCTAAATAGGTGATTTTTTCTCTACCAAAAAATTCGAAAATCATGGATGATTTTGGTAAAATAGGGCTTAAATTTTTGGAAATAGAGGGTACAAATGTCAAGGTTCAAACTATTTTTGGGTGGAAGAGTTTTTGATAGTGCTTTTGCACAACTAAAAAAACAATGTAGTGTTTAGGTGCAAGAGTTTTTTTATAGGGCTTTTCGACAACTAAAAAAACAAAGTAGTGTTTAAGTGAGATTTTTGAAGTTTCAATGTATTTGTGGTTAGAATTAGGCAAAACAATTTGTGGTCAAAATGTTGTTTAAGCTAGTTTTTCAATGCATATACCCATTCAACACCCTCAAAAACTAGTGGTCTACTGTCAAACTTGTAATTTCCCAAAATAAAACTGAAACTTTTAAAAAATTTGCATTAAAAACTAGCGGTAAAAAACTATTAAAACATCCCCACATTACTATTGCTTCAAAAAATTATATTTTATTAAAAATGTAAGATATAGTCTCATTATAATATGTTTTTTTTGGGTCAAAAAGTAACAGTGTAATCAACAAAACCTAGTAATATATCCATATTCAAATAATATTAAAATACATGTTACAACATTTTTTATAACACAACTTTTATTTAAAGAATAATGTCATACTTGACCTTTATTTAAACGTAATGTCATACTTATTCATTAATCTCTCAAAACTTCGATGTCTTTATAATCACAGTTGCTTTCATTGTCACTATGATGTTTGATGATTGAACATTGATCGAAATGGAGAGTGTGAGAGATAGGTGCCCAAGCTTCCCATTCTTGCCACACGAACTACAAGAGGAGATATTGTCGCTGATGCCGTTTGAATATGTCTCTACATGTCGCAGAGTGTGTAGCCAATGGAATGTGTTATTTTCATCCTCCAAATTCATCATGACTAAATGGGCCAAATCACCTCCCAATAGGACCCCTTTTCTGGTCCTCATCCCTTCGCAAGTTCGGAATCATTGTGTGGCTTACTGCTTTTACACACACATGGAAGAAGTGCACCTCATCCCTTTTCTTCTTGGAGGATGGTCTAGAGGATTTCACAATCCATGGTATAACATGCGAGGGATCGACGAAAGGGCTCTTCTTGGTGGCCATGACTAAGTTCGAGTCGAGATCCTCGAAATCCAAGTCAAGTGACCCGAAAAAAGGGCTCATATTTGTTGTGTGTAGTCCTCGATGACTTTTCCCCACAATTAAGGGCAGTGAGTTTGCTACCCCATTTGCAAAGCCTTAGCAAGTATTGTGCCTCATCAACCATTCAAGTAGAGATCCCTTCACTCTTTTTGAATTTAAGTATTAGGGTTTTACTTAGTGCATTATATTAGGTATCATTTTGAGATTCAATTGTGTTAAGTAAGTCATTCTCATATGACCATTTCCATGAGAGAAGTCGCAACCTAACGATTTCTCATGATTTTTGAATAGTTCCCTTAGCACTCATTGCATCGGTTGATGCTCGGGTGAAGAAGTGGGATTGAAACTAGTGAAATGAATCACATAGCGTTAATCATCACTTCCGGGGCTTGCACCCAGTATCTAGGACTTTGTGGGAGGTCACCCATCCTAGATAGGAAAGTCACCCATCCTAGATCGGAAGGTCACCCATCCTAGATCACCTTTGGATCAAGTACACTTAACTGTGGAGTTTTGCCCACAATCAAGCCCACTTGGCTTGCTACCCCATTTGCAAAACCTTAACA
>APFE031303372.1:125196-147355 GCA_000404065.3 Pinus taeda | reverse complement strand
TGATATTCAGTTTTCAGTTATTTATATATTACAACATGGATGTCTGAGTTATCATTTGGCACTTTTGTACGGTGATAACTATTTGTTTATGTTTAGTGTATGACTAGCTCATTTATGCGATAAGTTTTAATAGCTGTTTCGTCTAACTACTTATACGAAGTAGCTCATTTTTATCGAATTCTTTTCTTATGATAGCTGAATGATCTTTATTACCAGTTATTGTTTGAAATCTTTTTAAATCGCATAGAAGAAAGATCACACCCCGGGTTAGCATAAATTTCGATGTTTTTCTATTTATTAGAATACAATAGCATAACATTAGATTAGATAGAAGTATTCCATTTAGAACAGAAACACCCATCTTTCTCACACATACACACTGAATTGGGAAACTGGTCCCATATCCCCAGTCGGACCCGCTATACCAAACGGATAAGGAGCTGCCAACCAAGGTCCGGACCGGGCAGGTATCCCCCTTGTTGTCGACCCGATTTTCGGGGCCTTCAACATATTTTATGCTAGAAGGAGGGCCTGAACTATGAATGGCAAGTAAATCCAAATCAAAATACCATTCAGAGAGTAAATCGTCCTCACCATCTCCTCCGACTTCTCCATTACACTTAAATCCAAAGTTAGAAGTCGCTAGAGCATCATCCGCTGCTACAAATCCTGACATTTCAGAACAATCTATTATTGAACCTCCTGAAGTAGAATCTCTGATTCATAAACTTCAGCGATTTTCCATTTGCCCTCAAAGATCTGATAAATCTTAGGGCAACGTGACTTCACAGTATAACTCTGCTCATCCCCTAACCAGACTTAAGAGTGAAAAGTTTGGTGTTCGGCCAACCGAACGACCTCTTCCTAAAAGGAAAAGAGTAAGGAAGTCACCTAAAGGGTTTGACAGCGAGACTCTTTCATCAACATCATCCATCTCTACTTCTCCACCGCGAAGTCAACCATCTACTCCACCACCTCAGACCATTATCAATCCACCTAGTGGAATCCAGACAACTCCTCCTCAATCATCTGCGATCATAATCACTTCATCTTCTCAACCATAGGGATCATTTTCTGCAAATCCCCTTGTTAGCAGTTCAACAATGGTCCAGTCTCCATGGAACAATCCTGGGGTAGTCTTAATGCCTGCGCCCTTGAGTCAAATACCGGCCCATCCTGACAAATGGCTGCCCAAGTTCAATCCTGAGGCAGGCATGCTAGCAGAAGAGCACATAAACAAATTTAGGCTATCCATCAACCTCAACGGGGTTACTAATGAAGATGCTGTTGTTCGATTGTTTCCTTATACCCTACAAGGAATAGCCGGATCGTGGTATTTTTCATTACCCTCTGGATCTATTACCAGTTGGGACATCTTCCAAGACCAATTTCTAACCAAGTTTGGTGATGATAAGTATACGGTAACGTTAATCAATGACCTATCCAACCTTAGGGCAGAATCTAGAGAACTAATCAAACATTTCAATCTACGTTTCAATAAAATTATAAACAAAATTCCTACTGCTTCCTAGCCCAGCGAGGAAGTGCATTGTGAATGGTATATCACTACATTACCATCAAACATAGCAATCTTCGTGGACAGCTAATAAAACAACCCTTGCTGAAAACATGAAAGAAGCCATAGCAGTAGAGAAATGAATAATCACTTTAGAGAAGAGATCCGCATTAGAAGAACAGAAGTCTAAGAAGGTCACCTTCAAAGAAGAGTCCAAGAAGAAACAAGCAAAAGATCCATTCGATTTGGAGGGATTGCAAAAACTTCTTAAGACCATGTCTAATGAAATGGTTGACATAAAAAAGCAAGTAGCAGAAACTTCTTCAAAAAAACCCTACAGAGCTTTTAAAAGAGGCCCGTCAACGGATTCAAGGCCACGCAATGCTATAACAAGTGCTGAATGCAAGGAAGAGGAAGAGAAAATTGCTGCTGAAGGGAAAATCGATGATGAAGAAGTTGTAGAATTACAAGGAATGTGGGATTTCATCCTCCCATAAGAGGAAGATCAAGAAGTATTCCCAGTCAACACACGAAGTAGAAATCAGCTTGATCCTCCCCAAACTATCCCAAAACCACAGAGTGCAAGCTCTGCAATGAAGGATAAAGTTGCAACAAAAAAAATGACACCTAAAGCGACTCAAACTAGCCCAGTCCAAACAGATTCACCTACTCCATCTAAAACGCTGATCGTTTTGGATGAAATGGAGTACAATATCGTAGAAGACATGAAAAAGACTAGGGCAAATATCACTCTGTACGAATTGAGCAAGCTAAAGCATCAACAAAAGATAATGATGAAGGAATTACATGCTGTGCCAGTTGCACCTTTGCCTGCCGCTATAATTTCTAAAGCTTCTCAGAACATGGGAAGACCTCCAAGTAATACGACTAACAAGATTGATCCAAACAACATCGCTTTAATTGGAGGTAGATCGAGATCTCATACTCCCCCTTTTCTCCTTACTTATGAAATTTGTGACAAAAATGTACATAATTGTTTAGTGGATTTAGGTGCTTCATCGAATATTTTACCAAAGTCCATATGCACCAAATTAAACGTTCAACCACAGAAATCCGTTGTTCGCATAGTTAAGCTAGATCGGTCTCAAGTCGAAGTCATCAACGAACTAAATCAAGTAACCATAAGGCTGTCATCCAACCCAAAGGTATGTCAAGTGATTGATATTTTAGTGGCTGATATCCCTGAATCTTATGGCTTGATTCTTAGTAGGGATTGGTCAGAAAAACTACATGGATACTTCTCAACTGACTGGTCGCATATGTGGCTGCCTTACAATGGTAAGCCAAATCAAATAAAATTTGAACGAGAATTACATCAAAAGTACATAGTAACGGAGTTAGAAGGGGAAAATGAACCAGTAGCATATAATAGTAGCATAATTGGCAATTATTCAGTAGATTCTTTTCTCAGCAATTTTAATGCACATACGTCCCCATATTTAGAACATTTCGTCTTGTCCAAAGTCGAAATTTTTTCTCAAATGGATAGTTCAAAATGTATCAATTTTTTAGATAAACCTGTAAATAAATCTTTGTTTTGGAAATTATTTTTGATGGTTCCAAATATAATGAAGGAGCAGGAGCAGGATGCGTACTAATTAGTCCAGAAGGAGACAAAATCATGCTAACATGCAGGCTCGAATTTCATTGTACCAACAATACAACAGAATATGAAGCTTTAGTTCAAGGGTTGTACAAAGCAATCAGGCTAAACATAAAGTACCTCCAAGTCTTCAGAGACTCTGAAATTGTAGTCAGATAGGTACGGAATACTATGCATTGCCTGTCAGGTCATTTAAAACACTATCAATCTTTATTTCAAGATATGACTGAGCATTTTACAACATTCAATATTTCATCAATTCCCAGACTCCAAAATGCAAGCGCTAACCTTTTAGCTAACGTAGCTTCTAAGCTCATTCTTTCAAAATATTTTAGTCCAGATAGATTTTCAATAGAATTAATCTTTATACCTTCTATTCCTGACAACATCACAAATTGGAGAATATTCAATGACGATCCTGATATCGTAAATTTCCTTACTTCTGAAGGATCATACTCCAACCAAATAATCGACGAAGATCAACATGATCGACAATTACAACAAGATAGCACTCACAATGCTATACCTAAATCAGTGGTCAAGTTAGAAGACCTATACGATCTGAAAGATCGGTTTAAAAGGTCTACCAATTCGAAGCTCCAAAGTTCGACCTTGAATTACGAATCGGTAAACCTAGGAACCGATGCCAAACCCAAAAACATAAATCTAGGCCTTGGCCTAGCCCCAGAAGAAAAGCTAGCATATATTCACCTTTTGAGACAATATAAAAACATTTTTTCTTGGAATTATGATGAACTCAAAACATACAACACTTCTATCATCCAACATACTATTCTGATGATCGATAACAAAAAACCTGTCCAACAAAAAATGAGAAAGATTCATCCCAACTTAGAAAATCAGATAAAAGCCGAACTCAATAAGCTGTTGAAAGCCAAGATAATATTTCCCATCAGACATTCTAAATGGGTCTCCAATATGGTACATGTTAGAAAGAAAAACAAAGATATTAGGATTTGTATTGACTTTCGCAACATATTATTTTACTAAGTGGGTAGAAGTAGTTCCACTCAAGACGGCTAATGCTGAAAATATCATTGAGTTCATAGATCAATCTATAATAACAAGGTTTGGATTACCTTTCGCTTTAATGTTCGATAATGCATCATACTTTTATGGAAATGCAATGACTGAATTTGCACTTAAAAGGGGATTCAAACTTAAATATTCGGCCAATTATTATCCATAGGGCAACGGATTAGCCGAGTCTACAAACAAAAACCTAATCAGGATTATCAAAAGAACAGTAGACCAAAATCATAAAAATTGGCATAAATCCTTAATATACGCTTTATGGGCAGACCAAATAACGAAAAAGCTTCCATCAACACTTCTCTCTTTAATTTAGTTTATGGGAAAGAAGTAGTTCTTCCGACTCATTTAGCAATTCCTTCTCTGTCTCTAGTTCAATACATTGATGAAGTACCAACTTCCTCATTACACTTAAGAAAATGGAAATAATAAAATTAGAAGAACAACGGGAACAAGCTAAGAAAATGCATGCTCATCATCAGGCACTAGTAAAATCCTCTTTTGATTCAAATATAATGACCAGAAAAGATTTTCAGGTGGGAGATTTAGTTTTAAAATGGGACAAGGCACACGAAGAAAAGGGTAAACATACAAAATTTCAAAGAATGTGGCTTGGTCCTTTTCAAATTGTAGAAGTCTTAGGTCCATCGAAATTTGTGTTACATGATTTACCAGGTAAAAGAGACTCTTTGCCTATCAATGGACAAATTCTTAAGAAATATTTTCCATAAAAGATTATTCTTCTATTTTGTAGAGTAATAGCTTTCCTCATTTTCATAATAAAACCAGTTGTGAATGGTTACATTAGGCATTTACGAAAAGGATACCAACTCTGTTTCAGATTTTGATTTTTCGCTTGTATACATAACAAATCTTTTGGAAAATTGATCTTTATTATTGAAAGATACAGTTAAAGACTCTAACCTAGATATGACACCAGTTTCAACTTCATAAAAGTTTGATGAAAATAACCTTTAGTGAAGAAATTGTTTTATATCAGTACAATGAAAGGTATCAATAACAAAATAAATATTCTTTGTAGAACAGTTACTTCCAAAAACTCTATCATTGTCGTCTAGAGCTATCTAAAGAAAACAATGACTTCCTCCCTACTAAGGAAATCAAAACTTTCAGAGGAACAATCCAAGGATACACTTTATCTTGAAGAATGAGAGGTCTCATCACGAGCCGGCTGATCATAATCACAGATATTATAACTTGCTGACTTTGCCAAATACTGCATACCATAACAGGGCAAAGATTCAAGATTGTTACAATCAAGAAGCAAGGGGTCTCATCACGAGCCAGCTTGTTCAGCAAAGTTATAAATCAAGTGAATCACTGTGTCATAAATTGGCCACCAAACCAAGACATTTTTCCTTAAGAATAAAAATAAAACCAAAGCAATAAGTGTAGATGTGGATTCTTCTTTGAGAGTTGTAGGTTTCTTTAAGTAGGATACAGGATCATTGCTGGGTAAAAGGTAACCCTGTCGAGGCTATGAACGCTTGCTGGCAGCAGAGGCTCTACCTACAACAAATGAGTATATTTTAAAACTGGTTTACATAGAAGACTTTGTTTTATCTTTACAGACTAAGAAATGACTGATGTAAACACAAGGACTAACTTGAGGCAACAAATAATCAAAGTTGAAAATAGCTAAAGCAAAATGTCATTGACAAGTTAGAATATAATGTACTTTATCTTTCCATAATAAAGTTTAATTTTCTAAAAAATTTGATGTTTTGGAAGCTGAAAAGGTTCAATAGAAATAAAGAGATAACTGGTTCTTCCAAGTGAATCACCAATTGTTGTGGCCACCAACAACCCCCCTCCTTATGAAGTATTATTGCTAATACTAATAAGTGGGGACCCTCAAAAAAATTAGTTAGTGTTACATTTTATTTTTTAGATGAAACTTACAACATCATGGACTTAGGAAAATACCTTGAAAAATCTAAAAAACCTAAGTTTCATAATGAAGAAAATTAAATTTACTCCTTAAAGGATATCACATCGTGCAAAGGATGATAGGATACACCTGCTAATGAGTTAAAGTAACAAAAAGCAAGATTGCGACGTGAAACCTCATCACATCGCATACACTGAAGAAACACTCACATTGAAAAACTTTAAAAAAGTTGCTGATATGCGATATCGCATATTGCACATCGCAAAATCACATGAATCATACAAGGATTATAACGATTTGCGATACTACGATATTGCGATACTGCGATACTGCAATACCGCGAAGTTGCGATACTACGACCTTGCGATAAAAACATCACGATGACATTGCGATATTGTGATACTGAGATCTGCGACATCGCAAAGCAAAATCGCGGGACACCTTCATCACAGATTGGTTCTCGCTCATTATTCGAGAAAACGTTTTCAGCCAAAACTTGGTTGTGTATTTTAATGCGAATTAATGAGTTATTGCCAGTTGTTAATGAAGTAGGGTGTTGTGTTTTTCGAAGAAATAGCTCACGTAAGGTGACATGTCTTGTATATCTTCAGCATTTAAAAGTTTTCCTGTCATTAGTCCTTTATCATTACTTCTACCTCAATGTAAACTGTAGGACAGAAGGACGAAGCGTTATACAGGACACTATGCAGAAAACAACAAGGAGGGAAGGCAGCGCTCCAATGAACGTTTTAGAAGGCACATTTAATCCATTCAATGAAGAAAAAGAGTTGCAAAACTCTTCTGAGGCATCTATCACAGATTTCTCATGTACATCCATGGTTGAATGGGTACTAAACGATGCTAATACCAGAAACAAACAGTTTAATTCTCAAGGTCAAGAGCTCACGGAACCACTATTTTTTCAAATTTTGAGCTTTATACCAAATGAGAGAAAAAGGTGCAAGAGGAAAAGACCGCATCAGGGAAGCCCAGATCAAGAAATAGAGGCAGTTTCTGATGCGCGATTAGCGCTTAGTGCTAATCACGCATCACTAAGAAAAATTGTTCGAAAAGGAAGGTCCCTAGTTGCTCAGTCACCTGCGAGCCCCGAAAATTGCAAGAAATCAGCGATAGAAGCAAATTGGAAACAGAAGACTGAAGGAAAAGCAGAAGCAGTCCAAAGGTTAACCAAGTTGAAATGGGATTTTTACCAGGCATACATGGTAATGATACATATTCATTGGATGATTCTCAAGCATATCATCAATTTTATTGAGAAGATAATGCCAGCTCTTGCCGATTCTGTTTACTTAATCAACCAAAGGCGGAAGATAGTCAGTCGACTCTACTCAGGAAAATATTGAATGCTTGCGACATTAAGGAGTAGATTTAGAAATAGTTAGTAGATTTAATTTTAGAATAGTTTTGCTTAGAAAGAGGATGGTCATTTAAACCGAATCCTCAATTTCTGTAAATAAGTTAGAAATAATTAGTAGTATTTAAACCCTTCTCACGCATTTAAAGAAGGTTCCAAAAATTTATCAAAAACTTGTCCTCAGAACATGCACTTTTGCACCCTCAGAGGAGGTTTTGGTGAATGAATGGAACAGGGTTTATTTTACATTTGCATTTGATATCTGCTACTAATGTTGCACTTCTGTACTCTTAGTAGATGTTAAATCAAGGAGAGATAAATCAATTGTTGCTTGAAGCTCATGAGTAGGACTAGTTATAAATGGTACTTTTATCTCTTAACCATTTCTGCTTATGCGTTAAAGTGATATTTAGTTTTCAGTTATTTATATATTACAGCATGGATGTTTGAGTTATCATTTGGAACTTTTGTACGGTGATAACTATTTGTTTATGTTTAGTGTATGAATAGCTCATTTATGCGATAAGTTTTAACAACTGTTTCATCTAACTTCTTATACGAAGTAGCTCATTTTTATCGAATTCTTTTCTTATGATAGTTGAATGATCTTTATTACCAGTTATTGTTTGAAATATTTTTAGATCGCATAAAAGAAAGATCACACCCTGGGTTAGCATAAATTTCGATGTTTTTGTGTTTATTAGAATACAATAGCATAGCATTAGATTAGATAGAAGTATTCCATTTAGAATAGAAACACCCATCTTTCTCACACATACACACTGAATTGGGAAACTGGTCCCATATCCCCAGTCGGACCCGCTATACCAAACGGATAAGGAGTTGCCAACCAAGGTCCGGACAGGGTGGGTATCCCCCTTGTTGTCGACCCAATTTTCGGGGCCTTCAACAGAAGGCTCAAGGTTTTATTAGATCTCATAGATATCGATTGAATGTAGCCTAGGTGGCAGATTATGTAAATGGATCTTTTCTATATAAATATGTAGATTTTTGACTTTGTGAAGGGGGGATCGAGGTAGTGAGAAAACCACTGTTGTATTTTTTTTAGTTAATAGAAAATACAGTTGCAACGTACTCTATTTTAACCTGAGATTCATTCTGGTTTCAGTCCTATCCTATTATGCTACTTTGTTATTAGTTTTCAGAGCCTATTTGATTACTTGGAATTCAATGTTGCATTTCTCCAAATTGCTTCAATTTGTTGTGATTACTGTGAATGTCCACATTAGTAAACCAAAGATGCCTCAACTTCCATAAAGCAATGTTGTTTGTTGTTGTTTTTCTTTAACTGAATCCATGCCCATTGGTGTTTGTCCTCACACTCTTTCACCTAAAAAATCACATAGAAAACTAGAGTTAGCCATCTGCCATTTTAAAAAATATTGAGAGAGCCCTCTCAGATTGGAAGGGCTAACTTCCAATCAAAAGCTGGTTTGAAATAGTTACACTGGGTTGAGGGTTGACACAGCCCAAACTGATTTAGCCCAGTTGATAATAGATATTTTGGTTAGTTTCATTGAATCTAACTGGTCTCGTACCAAGTTATCACCAAAGGCCTATTGATGGATTATATTTTAAATCTGGCCTATGTGCATATCTACCCCTCTACCTTTTTGTCCCCCCAGACATACAAATCTCCATGTGGACATATAAATATTCGTTTCATTAGAAAATATATTTCTCCATCCTATAAGACATCCATTTCTCTGTCTCCATCCCCCAAAACATAAGATATTGCGTCAAGTAATGGGAATGTTCCCATTTCGCAAGTTTCGTCTGTCGCGACTTCTGTCAACTTGCGCCACATTATAAAGAACACTGTAAAACATCATCAAGGATCCAAGATCTACTGTAATGAGGTAATAGCCATGTAAAATTCATGCTATCCCCCATGGCATTCCAAAGACACGTGGCACCATAATTCACTTCCACATGTCAGGTAGATTCAACTGATTCAACCTTAAAAAGTTTCCATACCAGTTGCCAAATATCACTGCCACGATAGTGGCATGTTAGCATATCATCCATGCCACCCATCCACGTGGACTAATCACTAAGGGCTTGAATCCTTTGTTCACATGTAACTACTCATTTGGTAATGGAAAATATTTCTTGTTGTGTCCTTGGCGCCTACCAAAATTAGCGCCCATCTCTAAGTGACCAACATATAATACTTGGAACAACCTGCGTGACAATAATTAGCACTAAGAAAGGCAATTAAGTGACATTAACTTGATGATTATGGGTAAATCTCACAGTCTAATAAATTTATCCACCCCTTTGTAAATTTCCAAACTCCTTAATAAATCTAACAAGGCTTATTCGATTCGAATGTAAGCCTATTACTCTGCAACAACCAGGTTTAGAAGTCTTAAGTACTTTAATGGATTGTGAAGCCTTTCTAAGTATCGATCAATGCTCAACACCCTTACCATGACAAGAATGAAACCTTCACTCTGACACAATCATTCCATACATTAACATAACTATAATGCAATATATGAATCCATCATTATGCCTACTGATAGGTACAAAAACAAGCCAAGCCATGGCTAACAATGGTATGTGAACTTAGATGCAGTAGCATCATATTAAACCACATCATAGATCCCACAAGATACTATTATATTCATTGATGAAACATTCATGGAAATATCAATATTTATTTACCAGGAAAGATGATCAATGGCCTCAAATAGTCCATGACCCATGAAATGCATAAAATGGAATTCACATACTGTAAAAAGTCTTATTGAGCACATCAAGCATTCATATTTCACCATGTAAATATATTTGAAACTAAGGAATGTAACAACAATCACAAGAATATGCAAGCCCCTCAAAAGCATGCAAGCATTAACATAACATTTCATTGTAACATACCAAGAATAACCCATGCCTCCATCAATAGTGTTGCTACATACATTGTTATAACACATGACAACGTCATTCATTATTTATAGTGAAACACAAATAAATACACTCATCTGACTAGTTTTAATGACTAGTAACTGAGGAACATAATTCAACTCTCCACCCAACTATAGGTAGACTACACTGCACTATTTCTTATAGTTTACCACCCCCAAGCCAAATTCAGTGTTTGAGGAGTAAAGCGCTCAAGGAAATTCACACCAATGCTAATTGTTCTGATCACATAGGAATCTAGAGTTCAGTGTGCCTCCACCAACTTATAGGGAATTGAAAGCCCACATTGTCTCCACCAAATATTACTATAGAGAACCATATCCCTATGTTTCCACTTGCTCAACAAGGATCCAGAGAACATAGTACTTCCACTTGAAAATCCCTGTAGGTATTCAAATTCACAGAATCTCCACTCTGCCAAATAGGAATCCATAGCACAAACTTTTCCACTCGCTAAACTGTAGGTATTTTGAAGTAAAGTGTCTCCACCTATATACTTTTCTCTTTTTCCTGCGTTATTCCTTGATCTATTTCCTATTGCTAGTTTCGTTCATAAATCTCATATGCCTGTCTCGGCATAATCCTATGAGTGAAACTCGCTTGTCTTCTTGAACCTTTTTCCTTGTGTCGACAACTCCTCTTTCATTATATGAGAACACACTAAACTTTTCTTTTTCTTTCTATATTTTCACATCCACCACTCTCCATGTTATCTGTATGGCTTCCCTTGAGTACCTTGCATACCATCCCCCACTTATATGTTTATTTCCACAACCTGTCCTAAAAGTTAGGTTCTGTATGTGTTTTCCAACCTTCACTACAAACTACCCCATACTTTTCTTCATTCCTTACACTAGAAATACCATTAGTTCATTAGGGGATAGGTGGTAAAATAGATGTTGTGGCTGGGGTTTCCAAGAAAATCATCCTCCTTAGACCATTAAATCCATGCCCACTACTTAGCTAGTAATTATTTGCATGTTTTCCACATTATTTACATGAATTTACAATTCATAATGACAATTACAACCAGGGTAGCAAAATGGGCTATCATAGTTCATGGATGCCATAGTATATATATTGTATTGTAATAATGTATAGAATAATACATATACATATACATATAACCATATATTTACATAGATACATAGATACATACATACATATATACATACACACACACACACACACACACACACACACACACACACACACACACACACACACACACGTATTGAAAAACATGTTGTTGGTTTTCTCGGTTTTGGGTTTCTAGGATAAAATCTCTATGTTTATGTATTTTTTATTCCATTACATCTTTATTATTATTATTAAGATTATGTTTGCACAATGTTTTTTTACAGGGTTAAAAACCTACGTTTGTTATTAGGGAAATTTTTTCTCCAAGGAGACACCTTTGTGGTTAATGGGTTTGTATCGAGTCCATGGTAGACCTTGTTACAATGGGAGAGATATGTAGAAGTGATTCTTGTCATGAAAAGGAAACAACGAGTAGTTCAAAGATAGAGATCAATAAATTCAATGATCAAAGTTTTGATCCATGGATGATCTTGAAGGATCTCCACAACTTATCAAAATTGATGGCCTCAAACGCTAATGAGAATGTCTTCATGTCAAAAATCTTGTCAAGAGATTTCTAACGCCACTTTAATTTGGTAAAATGAATATCGCATGAGAAAGTTATGGCTTGGCGAAGTTTTGGTCAAACATCAAAATATATGTGCAAGGTTGACACATGGAATCACCAAGGATTGACATGTGTTTGTATGGATGTTGATGTGATAGTACAGAAGCTAAGGTGGATGCTTATGTGGCAGTACAAAAAGCGACAAGGGGTATTATGGATGATGATGTGGTATGACAGGAAGAAATACATACGCTCATGTGGCATATGACATGGAACTACTGTCATGGTAGATGTGTTGATGAAGTAGGGTGACATGACATGATGACAAGTTGATACATGGCATGGTTGACATAGAAAAACGAAGATTTTAATATGGTACCATGTGGACCAACAAGATACTGCCATGTGTAATTGCATGGACCAATGAGACACTGCCACATGGAACCACATGGATCAAAATGGCTATCGAATGGCCCAACTAGGGGTTTCCACATGGGACAACCATAGGCTACCATGTGGGCCAACCACATGCTACTACATTGTTGTTACATGGGTCTTCTTGAACAATGACATGGCAATCATATCTCTTGTGATTAGTTAGAAAATCTAGATGGGCTAATAGATTTGGTCAAAAATTTCATGTGATAAGCTGAAAATTTCATAAGATAAGTGGTTACAACATATTTTATATTTTCATGATTTGACATTGGTCGAAATATTTTATTAAATGTGGGTGGCTATGTATTATCATAAACTATCATATATATCCCAAAGTTCATGTTTAATCCCAAAAATTCATATTATATCCAAAATTCCATGCATAATTTAAATTTGGACTCATGAACTCTAATATATAAACCTTATGCCTTATCATTGGACCAAGGCTTTAGGTTGTGGAGTATATTGGGTAGAAGTTCTTTTAACGTGCAGTTTCCAACAAAGTTTTAGAAAAATCAAGCCAACGTGATTCAAACTTGTGATCTATGTTTTCAAAACACAATTTTCTCACCATTGCACCAAATGCCCACCTATTAATACAAAATTTCACATAATTTATTTTTATGTGAAATTCGAGTTCTATAATTTTGATAAAATGAGGCTTTAGAAGCCATTTCTTGGCAAACCGAGAGCTGAGAGAGGATTATGAATTGCTATAGTCTTATTAACAGAGAAAATTGTTTAATGTAGGTTGGATACCATATGAGATGTAACAAAGTACTTAAAGGTCGGGAAATCTAGTGTCCATTCAGAGCTGCTAGTCCCACTAAGATGGGTAGCTATCTTAGAAACAAACAAACTAAAGTTACTTTCATTTTCCTTTATGAGAAGTATATAGGAGAGGATTAAAGACTACCAACCTCAATCTTTTGCTTGGTTCCTTGCTTGTTTCTTCTCCCCTCTGACAGATTTTTACCGCTCCTTCCTTGCTTTCCCCGCTTCAAAGAGCACCTGTAAAGTCAAAGCAACATAACACCATCAAAGTACAGAGATCTACAAACATAAAAAATATAGGACTAGATATATATTGACCACACAAATGCATATATCATCAAACATACAAGAATGTGAAGGAAAACTTGAATAGCTTTATTGATAGAAAGAGTAGAAGATAGGATTACAAACCATTTATCTGACTCAGCATCATCCTCCTAGCATGAAAGCCCTTCTTCACCTCATGAAAAGCTTGGATCACCCAACACTATGATGTTCCACCAGGAAACCAATATCACTTCCTTACAGATACAAAATTCTAGCCTTTCGATCTTTGGGATGAGGGATCCATATATAGATGTTTGCAGGGGGTGAGTTAGCTTCTGGGATTTTGATTAATGTCCTCTCTCTGATAGTTCTTGGTTCCACTTGGAGATTCATGATCTCTTACTCATCCCTGGGCAAATTCAGAGAGGCAACTGTCACAGGAGAAGTTTCTAGAAGATTCCATGATCATCCACCTTGCAAAATGTCTCCGCCATTTGTCTACTCTCACCCATCGCACCCTACAGAAGGGTTTTTTAGTATGCATCACACTTTTTGCATGTGGCAGGTGAGATGCATCACATCCTTGGCACTGAGCTATTTTTATGGTCCAGTTTTGACCAGGTCTGAGTAGTTTTCCATGGAGAACTTTTAGGAGATGATGTAATCAGCTGACCTTGTTCCTTTAAGGTGTGAAACAACGCTTTTAGGGAATCAGAAGCCCTTGGTTTATGGACATATATGATTGGGGTTGCAGTGCCCAAATATGTCTATAATAGTTTCCCCCCAAAGCATGAGGTCGTAAATCTTTTGATGTCGGGTGAAATGCTTTATCATGAGGATCCGAGGTTTTTCGAACTGGAAGGTGACTTGTAATAAGATACAATACAATACATTATCTTCATAATATTTTCATGATCTAGCTGAGGTGGGCATTCCCATGCTCAGCTTTATAAATCCATTTTCATGTACATAGGACAGACAACTGTCTGTGTGGCAGATTGATGATTCTGATAGAGCCATCATCCTTTGATTTGGATGACCATCTGTGCAGCAACAATGTACATTTGATGTATTTATTTTCCTGAATATATTGCAGCCTAGATGGATGAAACTAGATCTGGGGTCTTCAAACTCGTTCAATCCTCACCCAAAGTACAAGTCGATCCATGTGAAAAGATGTTCTGGAGTCGAACATGGAAAGACATTGCCTGATTACCAACCAATGATGTAAGCTGTTAATAGGCATGAGAGAAATCATCGATAATGATGATGACCCTCAAGGTACGATAGTACAATTCACGTGGTGTGAAAATGGGACTTGGCATCGAACACCACACAAAATATTTCGGTCCAAGGCCATTGATGTAAACCTATCGCCGGAAATGAGAAACTTGCCATTGAGGCATGCAAGCTTCAAAGTACTGAAAGGGCTGTCCCTAGATCGACTTCTTGGATAATGAGTTGACGTCGATAAGAAGTGACCTGTTGTAGGAGGGAATTAATGAATCCCACATCTACGACATGGAACGGAGCAAATGATTTTATGGAGGTGAAAACGATCTGATGATATATGGTTCAAGTGGCGGTCATGAAAGAATGAAGGGTGAAGGTATTGTAGTGGATGAGACACAAGCTGGGTTGGTGAATTCTCTGAGCGACTTCTCTTGAACATATCGGCGACAATGAAATGGATTGGTAGCATTAACCCCCAAAAATGGATGGTACGGTGGACCAATGGTAATATGACTGGTGAACGGAATAACCAAACCCGACTCAATCATGGTGATGGAGTGAAAGTGTCATGTTCAAGAGTGACTTGCTACCAATAAAGTTTCTTCAAGTTTTCTTCCCAGATTTTCCCCAGTCATTGCTGACAAATACCTCTTTATTTTTGTCAAGCTTGAGGAGGATAACATATTCTTGTTCTATAATTTTCCCTTCGGGAAAACCCGTCACTATGTTTTGATGAGCCTAGCAACAGTGAAACTCGTTCTTGTCTGCATGGACAAGTTTGGTGCTATTGGTTTTAACGAGTTTAACGACAAAGATAACTTGGTCCTTTTTCAATTTTAGAGAGTCTAAAAAGGGATGGAAAGGAAACTCCAGTAATCCTTTTTCGTCATATAATCCCTTAAGTCCGAAAAATTATAAAATAATACGAAAGGGATGAATTTTCGTTTTAACAAGCCGAACATGACAAGCGCTCGATCTTTTTGTGTAATGATCCCTCAGGTCTAAAAATATTAAATCTAGAGGAGGGATAGCACTTCCGATAGCTTTAACGAGCTAGAGAGGCCAATTGCTCATGAATCTTTTCATATTTTATGAGTCAGGTGAAAAGAGCTTAAAGGAGACTCGTTTTTCGAGAAACGAGAATATTTTTGGGTAGCAGCTGGTTCCAGGTAAGGTTGGAACTTTCCAATCATGACAGTGTTAAGAGGATGGCCAACAAAATCACCCATCGCAGTTGTTCCTCAAATGGGGTAAACAATCAAATGGAGGCATATGATTGGCTAAAAAAAGAGTGGAGGTGATGGTAAGAACATGACCAAGGCTCAAAAGCTGATAATTATGCGATCACAATGGTAATTTACCGAAGGTGGGTTCATTTTTTAATGAGCTTAAACTTTGGTGGAACATATGATCATTGCTACGTTTATTTTTTAACGAGCTTGAACTTCGCGTAAAACTGCTCGTGCTAGTCGTATAATAAGGATGTCTCATCGATAGGTTCAATTTTTAGAGAGCTTGCACCATTCAAAACTTTGCTCCAAATCCTTTCTTTATGTAAGCTAAGAAAGACCAATCCTACGAGTTTAAAGGGTTGAGAATCTACATACTAAGAAAATAAATGGTCGCTTTTCACTTTCCATGCGAAAAGGTTTGCATGCCCCCAGGTATAATGAAGTAGAGTTTCCAGGTCACCCTTCAATTTGCAAACAAAGCACTTGCTCTGTTAGGAAAGGCATACCTTTTAACGTACAAAGTAGAGGCTCCAGGTTACCCTTCAATTTGCAAACAAAGCATTTTCTCTTTCAGGAAAGGCATACCTTTTGACGGAGGTATCTTATTCCAGTCTAATCCTATTTTCCTAAATGGACGGGTGTGTCAGACTAGTCATATTCCTACGTGGAAACCCATCTTATACCTAGGGTTCTTCTGCTAAAGCAGACCAGGGTGCATGCCCCTTGGGTTTTAGTCACAATCACCGAATTACTTGCGCTCATTAGGTGGATGGACTGGAGATTGATGAGACATTCCTTACGTGAAAAGACCAGTTAGGGATGGCATTTGACTATTAGCTATGTGTGAGTCGGGGAATGAAAGCTAGTCTATGAGCTGGACCACTTTGCCTTCATGTGGAAAACACATTACTCGAAAGAGTGAGGAGACAATGGCTCCCATGCTATAAATGTAGTCACGCCCAAGGAGTAGATTGTAATCTAGAGGTCCTTGGACTACCATTACATTCAAATAAATGGTTTTCCCTCTCAAATTTATAGGAAAATTTGGAAGGATCCCTAACGGTCGGCTGGTTCCTTTATTGAAGCCTGTCAGATTTCGCATCTCAGGTAGAAGCGATGGCAAACCAATCGCTTTCCAAGTAGTTGAGGAAAGGATACTCACAGAAGCCCCTTCATCTATGATAGTACCAACCATGACCATTTTGTAAGCTTGTACAATGATTCAGAATGGTACATTAGATGGTAGATGGGGTTTGCCCAGTAGATTCCAGTCGAAGGAAAAAACTAGGTTTCTCAGAGGTGGGACCGAATAAATGGCCGGATATGACTCTAACGAACTTCCTTCCTGCGGTAAAGGAACAAGTAGCTTGCCCCCATGTTCATCGGAGTCTGTGTTTATGAAAAGAATTTGAATGGTGTCATTATCATTCTCTTCGATGACTGTATCATCTGAAGATGGACCTTCCGAAGACAAGATTGGGTTGACTGCCATCTCGACTCAATGACTTTGGTTTGGTGTGGACTCAAAGGGTTTATCTTCAATGATAGATGCTTCGACCGACCACAAAGGTGTGTCAGTCGGATTTTCAACTAGCGATGGAATCGACACGAGTTTCTTGTATCCAGGAGGAAATCGTAGCGGTGAAGCAGGACGGTTATCCAAGACTCTTTTAGCTTCGTCCAGGAAGGGACAACGGTGGACGGCATGATCGCCTTCACACAGTCTATAAGGAAATTTATATTTTTCTTTCTGCCCAGAGAATTTGTTTTCACTAGTTGATGGTGTACTCTCAATATGATCGTCAGAGGTTGACGACACCGGATTGTGCAAACGAGGAGACCACTCCCTTAAGATCGGAGGGATGTAAGGACAATCTCAATGATAGTGGTCTCCTTTGCAAATGACACATGGAGATTTAGGTTTGGATGGTGCAATGTGTGGATTTTTGCTAGATGATGCATGGTCGCCCCTTTTTGCCTTTGGCTCCTTCTTCTTCTTCTCCTTCCCTTTCTTCTTCTTCTCAGTTACTTGGTTTTTAGCTTTACCAGCTTCACCAAGCAAAGAGGAAGGATGGGAAGGAGAAACAAACAAAGTAGAAGGTTGGGGGGTAACTCTAGTATCATCTAGTTGTTGATTTTATTGCTTAGGAATCATGGTACTTTGAACGACAGAGGTCGAGAAGAGCCATATTGGCAAGTCGATTGTCTGTCTTGGAAGAGACAATGTGGCCATATGAGGTGCAACAACATCTCCCTAAGAGGAGAAAGGACTAGGATTTCCTCCAAGGGAAAATCCTTGGTTGGTGGACTCCATTTTCTCAACCTAAGAACAATGAGGGAACAATTACGTTATTCCAATTAAAATAAATTTTATGACGCTTTGACACAACTTACTTTTTCAATTTCTAAGAGTCGAGAAAAAGCTAAAGATGACTCTAGTCGCCTTCATTTTTTAATGAGCCTGAAGTGACAAGTGCTTAGATGCATCTTTTCCTTTAAGGAGTCTGAAAAGGAATGAAAGAGACTACTCTGAAAATCTAAATAGAGGGATTACCAAACCAATCGCAAAATTGCAGAATAATTTTTATGGTACGACAATCAATCTTCCCGAATGCTGTGTTCAATGCATTGCGATCGATAGGGCGGTAGACATGGCTTCCTAAGGATAAAGGATATAGCCTATTGTGGTCCCCTAATATATACTCGATGGTATGTGGGAGCACAAGTCCGTACTGGCACTTGTCATCTCAAAGAGGAGGAATCACCCAACCTACGATGAAAGCAATACTTACCAGGCTTACGATGCCGAAATATGTCTCTAGCCTAGACTTCTAAATGTTATGCGTTAGGTTCCAAAGCATTTTTATGTTCACTGAATTTATTTTACTGTTGATCTTTCTTAAGAAGTTTGCCTTTAAGGTTCACCGCATGATGTAGATATAAAATTCCTAAAATGCAATCTAAGATGATAAACAATCGTTTATTCTTCTTTTTTGCAATGAAATCCTAGCTACTAAGGAAAGAGAAGCGAGATTCTTTCAACATAGAGCAGAGAGCACACACTAGATGCACTGTCCTAAATCAAAATCAACAAGCAGTCTAAATGCAAATACACATGCATGTATTTGTTTTCCGCTTTCTTAATGTGTGGATGACAAAAAGAATGCTAAGTACAAATTTGAATTATCTTTTCAAAGCGACAATACTAAAAATTTTCTCTTCAAAAGACGAAATGAAGACAGTGACGACACTTTGCGATTTTGAATCGAAAACTGCTTTCAACACTTGAAAAACTATTAATTCAAATCAAATACAAGAGTAATAGTGTAATCGACCATCAAGAATAGTAGGATTATTTTGTTTGACTGAAAACAACACTTGCGACACTTCCAAATCAAAAGATGACAATCTGATTAAGCTACTTCTTTGTAAAGGAGAACTGTAAATGGCGAAAAATACATATTTTTTTTTTACAGTTCTTTGTACAATGGAGGCTGAATAATGCAAAGGAAGGGAGTTTCCACAGTGGTATACTGATCACAGATAGCAAAACTCTTGAATAACACTGAAGAGAGTGAAGAAAAACCAAAATCTGGAGGTAGAAACAGTCTTATCTGATCATTGCACCTGTAACACAGGGAAACAGGGATGCATCTCACCTACTGCACACAGGAGGTGTGATGCATCCAAATTTCCAAGAGGAGAAGGTGTGATGGTCTAGGGATGAGACTTCAACTTGGTTTTTGGTCATAGTTTGCAGCTTAGTTCAGGGATTTAGGCTGAGCTAATGATAGTCAGTAAATGCAAATCATAGGTGCTGATCTGATGAGGTTACTTGAGCCACCACCAGGGCAATTAGGATGTTTGTAAATAAATTGTTTAGTTTATAAACAAAACCTATAGATGGAGTGAAGCAACATTGATCTACTTTGCACTTGCATAGAAAATGCAGTTCGAAGGCTAGCTAGCTTAACTTTAGGCTCCGTCTGTAGTTTATAAAACAAACAAATATAGACAAGCAAACAAGCTATTCGCTCCACAATGGAGTCGCCATTTTGTTATCGGGAAATCTAGTGTCCATTCAGAGCTGCTAGTCCCGCTAAGACAGGTAGCTATCTTAGAAACAAACAAAATAAATTTACTTTCGTTTTCCTTTATGAGAAGTAGATAGGAGAGGAGTAAAGAGTACCAACCTCAATATTTTTCTTGGTTACTTGCTTGTTCCTTCTCCCCTCTGACAGATCTTTGCTGCTCCTTCCTTGCCTTCCTCACTTCAAAGAGCACCTGTAAAGTCAAAGTATCATAACACCATCAAAGTACAGAGATCTACAATCATAAACAATATAGGACCAGATATATATTGACCACACAAATGCATATATCATCAAACATACAAGAATGTGGAGGAAAACTCGAATAGATTTATTGATAGAAAGAGTATAAGAGAGGATTACAACCCATTGATCTGACCCAGTGTCATCCTCCCAGCATGAAAGCCCTTCTTCACCTCATGAAAAGCTTAGATCACCCAACACTATGATGTTCCACCAGGAAACCAACAACACTTCCTTACCAAGATACAAATTCTAGCCTTTGGGATCTCTGGGATGAGGGGATCCATATATAGATGTTTGCAAGGGGGTTGAGTCAGCTTATGGGTTTTGATAGTTCCTCTTCTGATAGTTCTTGGTTTCCCTTGGAGATTCATGATCTCTTACTCATCCCTGGGAAAATTTAGGAGGAAAGTGATCCACCATGAGAAGTTTCTGGAAAATTCCATGATCATCCACTTGCAACTTCTCTGCCATTTGTATACTCTTTGCCCATCGCACCTACAGAGGGCTTATTCAGTATGCATCACATTTTTCATGTGGCAGGTGGAGATTGCACCCTTAGCACTGAGCTGGTTTGTATGGTCTAGTTTGAGCCAATTCTTGAGCAGTTTTTCCATGGAGAACTTTTGGGAGATGATGTAATCAGCTGACCTTGTTCCTTTAAGGTGTGAAACAACACTTTTAGGGACTCAGAAGCCCTTGGTTTATGGACATATATGATTGGGGTTGCAGTGCCCAAATATGTCTATAACAAAGTGTATTTCACATCTTATTAATTGATCAGTTTCTCATCAAATTTGGATCCAAAGACATATCCTAAGAGGGGCGAACTCTATTATCAAATTGTATCTCTTGTATTTATTATTTTCTAGTGTTCATTTATTCATGATAATATTTTCAATTTTCCATTAAGTTTTGAGAAGAAATTAAGGAAAGTTTTAAGTTAACCTTCACAAGAAATTCTAGAATTATTTTTAGATCAGTGGAAGTTCAAAAATGAAATATTTGTTGGTGGAAAGATATTAGTAGATCATTGTGGGTAAGGGTTTTGCATCAACATGGATGTGAAAGAAATACTGGAGCAAGTGGGATTAAGAGGAAAAGAGCACAATATGATTATGTCTCTCAGATTCAATATTATACAATGTTTTAGGGGAAGCTAAAACAAAGGCTTTGTGGGAAAAGTTAGGATTTTTGTGTCAATCTATGTCATTGATGAACAAATTGTTCCAATGGAAGAAGATATATAACCTAAGGATGAAAGATGGAGACTTGTTGACAAAGCATTCGAATGCCTTCAATACTATGGTAAGTGAGCTATTATCCGTTGATATTAATATTTTCGATGGAGATAAGTGCATCAGTTTGTTATTTTATCTACCAAATTCATGGGATAGTCTAGTTGTTTGCATAGGTAGTAATGCAACTATTTTAAAGTTCGATGAAATAGTCTCATTCTTATTATTAGATGATATGAGATGGCAAAACATGGAAAGCTAGAAAATAGATGTCTTGCCTAGAAGAAGATGCTCCTATAGAGAATAAAATAAACCATTGAGTGGGAGACATAAATCTAGAGGAAGATTTAAATCTCTAGGAAAGTTTGTAATAGTAGATTGGAGATGGGGAAAAAGGAATTACAAGAAAAAATCATATATCTAAAATTCTCGAGAAAGGGAAAGGAGTTGAAGATGTTCCTTTTGTAAAAGAAAAAACCTCCTCAGATGATGGAGGATATGTGTACTTGGATTTTTCAAGTACACATGTAGCTCATGAGGCATTTATAGTTGACTCAAGTGCATCC
>APFE031303372.1:86609-123771 GCA_000404065.3 Pinus taeda | reverse complement strand
TCCATTTTCTCAACCTAAGAACAATGAGGGAACAATTACGTTATTCCAATTAAAATAAATTTTATGACGCTTTGACACAACTTACTTTTTCAATTTCTAAGAGTCGAGAAAAAGCTAAAGATGACTCTAGTCGCCTTCATTTTTTAATGAGCCTGAAGTGACAAGTGCTTAGATGCATCTTTTCCTTTAAGGAGTCTGAAAAGGAATGAAAGAGACTACTCTGAAAATCTAAATAGAGGGATTACCAAACCAATCGCAAAATTGCAGAATAATTTTTATGGTACGACAATCAATCTTCCCGAATGCTGTGTTCAATGCATTGCGATCGATAGGGCGGTAGACATGGCTTCCTAAGGATAAAGGATATAGCCTATTGTGGTCCCCTAATATATACTCGATGGTATGTGGGAGCACAAGTCCGTACTGGCACTTGTCATCTCAAAGAGGAGGAATCACCCAACCTACGATGAAAGCAATACTTACCAGGCTTACGATGCCGAAATATGTCTCTAGCCTAGACTTCTAAATGTTATGCGTTAGGTTCCAAAGCATTTTTATGTTCACTGAATTTATTTTACTGTTGATCTTTCTTAAGAAGTTTGCCTTTAAGGTTCACCGCATGATGTAGATATAAAATTCCTAAAATGCAATCTAAGATGATAAACAATCGTTTATTCTTCTTTTTTGCAATGAAATCCTAGCTACTAAGGAAAGAGAAGCGAGATTCTTTCAACATAGAGCAGAGAGCACACACTAGATGCACTGTCCTAAATCAAAATCAACAAGCAGTCTAAATGCAAATACACATGCATGTATTTGTTTTCCGCTTTCTTAATGTGTGGATGACAAAAAGAATGCTAAGTACAAATTTGAATTATCTTTTCAAAGCGACAATACTAAAAATTTTCTCTTCAAAAGACGAAATGAAGACAGTGACGACACTTTGCGATTTTGAATCGAAAACTGCTTTCAACACTTGAAAAACTATTAATTCAAATCAAATACAAGAGTAATAGTGTAATCGACCATCAAGAATAGTAGGATTATTTTGTTTGACTGAAAACAACACTTGCGACACTTCCAAATCAAAAGATGACAATCTGATTAAGCTACTTCTTTGTAAAGGAGAACTGTAAATGGCGAAAAATACATATTTTTTTTTTACAGTTCTTTGTACAATGGAGGCTGAATAATGCAAAGGAAGGGAGTTTCCACAGTGGTATACTGATCACAGATAGCAAAACTCTTGAATAACACTGAAGAGAGTGAAGAAAAACCAAAATCTGGAGGTAGAAACAGTCTTATCTGATCATTGCACCTGTAACACAGGGAAACAGGGATGCATCTCACCTACTGCACACAGGAGGTGTGATGCATCCAAATTTCCAAGAGGAGAAGGTGTGATGGTCTAGGGATGAGACTTCAACTTGGTTTTTGGTCATAGTTTGCAGCTTAGTTCAGGGATTTAGGCTGAGCTAATGATAGTCAGTAAATGCAAATCATAGGTGCTGATCTGATGAGGTTACTTGAGCCACCACCAGGGCAATTAGGATGTTTGTAAATAAATTGTTTAGTTTATAAACAAAACCTATAGATGGAGTGAAGCAACATTGATCTACTTTGCACTTGCATAGAAAATGCAGTTCGAAGGCTAGCTAGCTTAACTTTAGGCTCCGTCTGTAGTTTATAAAACAAACAAATATAGACAAGCAAACAAGCTATTCGCTCCACAATGGAGTCGCCATTTTGTTATCGGGAAATCTAGTGTCCATTCAGAGCTGCTAGTCCCGCTAAGACAGGTAGCTATCTTAGAAACAAACAAAATAAATTTACTTTCGTTTTCCTTTATGAGAAGTAGATAGGAGAGGAGTAAAGAGTACCAACCTCAATATTTTTCTTGGTTACTTGCTTGTTCCTTCTCCCCTCTGACAGATCTTTGCTGCTCCTTCCTTGCCTTCCTCACTTCAAAGAGCACCTGTAAAGTCAAAGTATCATAACACCATCAAAGTACAGAGATCTACAATCATAAACAATATAGGACCAGATATATATTGACCACACAAATGCATATATCATCAAACATACAAGAATGTGGAGGAAAACTCGAATAGATTTATTGATAGAAAGAGTATAAGAGAGGATTACAACCCATTGATCTGACCCAGTGTCATCGCTCCCAGCATGAAAAGCCTTCTTCACTCAAACAAGCTTAGATACACACACTATGATGTTCCAACAGGAACCCCACTTCTTACAAGATACAAAATTCTAAGCCTTTGGATCTCTGGATAGGGATCGCATATAGTAGATGTTTGCAAGGGGGTGAGGTCAGCTTATGGGATTTTCGATTAGTGGGTCCTCTCTCTGATAGTTTCTTGGGTTCACTTGGAGATTCATGATTCTTACTCATTCCCTGGGAAATTGTAGAGAGGAAAGATGGTCACTGAGATAAGTCTTCGGAAGATTCCATGATAACACCTTGCAAACTGTCTTCTGCCATTTGTAATAATCTTGCCCATCGCACCCTACAGAAGGCTTTTCAGTATGCATCACACTTTTTTCATGTGGCAGGTGACTCATCCTTGAGCACTGAGCTGTTTTGTATGGTCTAGTTTGACCATTCTGAAGCCAGCTTTCCATGGAGAACTTTTGGGAGATGATGTAATCAGCTGACCTTGTTCCTTTAAGGTGTGAAACAACACTTTTAGGGACTCAGAAGCCCTTGGTTTATGGACATATATGATTGGGGTTGCAGTGCCCAAATATGTCTATAACAAAGTGTATTTCACATCTTATTAATTGATCAGTTTCTCATCAAATTTGGATCCAAAGACATATCCTAAGAGGGGCGAACTCTATTATCAAATTGTATCTCTTGTATTTATTATTTTCTAGTGTTCATTTATTCATGATAATATTTTCAATTTTCCATTAAGTTTTGAGAAGAAATTAAGGAAAGTTTTAAGTTAACCTTCACAAGAAATTCTAGAATTAATTTTAGATCAGTGGAAGTTCAAAAATGAAATATTTGTTGGTGGAAAGATATTAGTAGATCATTGTGGGTAAGGGTTTTGCATCAACATGGATGTGAAAGAAATACTGGAGCAAGTGGGATTAAGAGGAAAAGAGCACAATATGATTATGTCTCTCAGATTCAATATTATACAATGTTTTAGGGGAAGCTAAAACAAAGGCTTTGTGGGAAAAGTTAGGATTTTTGTGTCAATCTATGTCATTGATGAACAAATTGTTCCAATGGAAGAAGATATATAACCTAAGGATGAAAGATGGAGACTTGTTGACAAAGCATTCGAATGCCTTCAATACTATGGTAAGTGAGCTATTATCCGTTGATATTAATATTTTCGATGGAGATAAGTGCATCAGTTTGTTATTTTATCTACCAAATTCATGGGATAGTCTAGTTGTTTGCATAGGTAGTAATGCAACTATTTTAAAGTTCGATGAAATAGTCTCATTCTTATTATTAGATGATATGAGATGGCAAAACATGGAAAGCTAGAAAATAGATGTCTTGCCTAGAAGAAGATGCTCCTATAGAGAATAAAATAAACCATTGAGTGGGAGACATAAATCTAGAGGAAGATTTAAATCTCTAGGAAAGTTTGTAATAGTAGATTGGAGATGGGGAAAAAGGAATTACAAGAAAAAATCATATATCTAAAATTCTCGAGAAAGGGAAAGGAGTTGAAGATGTTCCTTTTGTAAAAGAAAAAACCTCCTCAGATGATGGAGGATATGTGTACTTGGATTTTTCAAGTACACATGTAGCTCATGAGGCATTTATAGTTGACTCAAGTGCATCCTTTCATTTGACTCCTCACCAAGAGTGGTTTTGTAAGTATGAAATTGTTATAGCTGCTACAACAACCTCAATTTTGTTTTACCCAATCCAATTTTGGATCCCATTTTGATCATGCTCTCCTTTTTTTTTTTGACATCGAGGTCATCTTAAGTTGGCGTCACATTTTCTAAGTGTTGAGCTTAGTTGAGTTTGTTTTTAAAAGTCTCCAAGTGAGAGCCTATTTTCCCTCACAAGCCTAACACTCTTCTCTTTTGTAGAACACGTTTTCTTGGCAGGACAAGTGATCTAAATATGTATTGAACTTGTTAAAATGATTCAAGATGGAAAAATGTAAGTAATGGGCTACCCCTTTTAGTCGGGTGTCAAGCTAACTAAAGAGTGTCCTTCTTTGAAATTTGATACTACCCTTTATTGACAAATAGTTGGTAGCCTCATATATTTGAATCACATTCAACCTAAACTTTCCTTTTCTATTAATGTGGTTTCTCAATTTATGAAATCTCTAAGAGAAATCCTGTTACATAGCATGTTGTCACTGTCCCTATACTCCCTGTCCCATGATCCTGGAAGACCTCTACAATGAACCCTACATGCTTTCCTATCATGAAGAAATTCCAATTGTGTCCCTCTTCATGAGCAGAACAATTCCCTTTTGTATCATTTCCCAAAAATCTTCTGTTTATCCTAGTTTACAAGACTGGTGCTAATGATCCATGTCCTCCTTGCGCCGATATGCAGGGATTACAACTATACCTAGTGCTGATTGGATTGACTGAGCCCTTTCTCAGTTGCACCGATCCTTTTTTGGGATTTTTTTTAAATATGGAGCCAAAGCTTCTAGCTCTAGAAGCTTCATAATGGAAGTCTGGTAAATGGTTAGGCTGAATGGAGTTGAGGAGATCAACTTGGGATCCTTTCCCCTATCAGGATGGAACTAATCCAAGAGATAATGTCTTCACCCATGAGAAGAGGAACCATCTCCCCTCCATCCAAGCTATATAAACCTCTCTTCTTCCTAAGCACAAGCTAGTTCTAATTAAGTTATGGTTGGAGTAATCAGCAAGTTACCCATAGTTTGTAGCTCTCTAGTTTGTGTTTAAGGGATAATTGTGAGGTTGGTTTGGTGTGAAGACTAAAGGGAAGAGACTTGCGACTAACATTGTTGGGGCTATCCATGAGATGCTAGCGGAAGTGTGTGGGAACCTGGATATGTCAGAGGAGAATGACAACGTCAAGACATCAGTTGTAATCTCTTCTTGAACTAATATAGATGCAACGATCAATTTATTTTTGACATGAAATGTCACCTTACATATTTATGGCTTATGTTTCTTGACTTATTAAGTAGGCTAAATGAAACTTGTATGCTATCACATTTTTTGTTCATTGTTGTTTACTTGTTTCAGGAGTTTGAAGGAAGGAAATGAAAGATAGCTAGAGCAAGGAAGCAAGATCGTCACCAAGCATAATAGCGTACTAAGAGGTAGGCCCTCTTATTTGTTCTAGCTTAAGGATATCTTCCATAGATTGTTTGTTTGTGGCTAGACCCACTCTCTAGGGCTAGAGGAATTGTTTGTGTTCACACTTAAAATTTACCTGCACCACAAATTGGCGACCATACTGGGGACCCAATCCTCTTGTTTGATTGATTTTCATTTTATGGTTTTGTGTGAACTTTTCTAGTATCACCATTTCCCTTAAGTGTTCTCTGCTTTGCCTGGTTTACTGCTATGAACCTGAAATTTGCAGTGGCAAGTCTGGTTTTAGCCTTTGAATTTTTTTTTTCCTTGAATCTGCAGTCAGCACATTTATTTTTCTAACAGTCGCACCAATCAACGTGAGTTTTTTCAAAAAAAATCGTGATGACCCCCTTTTGGTGTGTGTTGTTAGTTAGGCAGTCCCGCTGATTCCTGTAGGTGAAGATCAGGGTTTACCCTAGATCATAGCTAGTGTGTCTTGCCCTTTTGGTTTCTGCTTCTCAGCTTGTTTTTCCTGTGTTCTCCTTAACTGGAAATATTCATTAGCTTGGTTTGTGTGCTTGTTTGGTTTAGTCCACCCTCTGATGTGTTAAGTTTGGCCCTGTGTGAAGTTATTTTTTATTTTTTCTTTAAATCCCTTGATCAATGCTACTTGTAACCTGGCCAATCACGTTGATAATCCCATCAGTGCTATTTGTAGTCTGGCTAGTCGTGTAGGTTGTGTTGATCGACACTAATTGTCAGTTAGGTAGTTGTTCTAGTCTTTGAGTTAAGAAAAAATCATAATTTCTCCCATTCCAGTGCTAGTGTGTCTTGACCCTCAGACTCTCTTCTTCCGCCCATAAGTGAATAGGATGCTTTGTTTGTTGGTTTTGATTGATTGATTGGCTTGAAGCTTCATTGCTTGATTTCTTGAGTTTGTTGGATGGTTTCTATGACCCTAGGGAATATAGGTCAATTACCGTTCATTTGTTTGTTTACTCATTATGTCAAGTTTCTAGTTTGTTTCTTCATTTAATCCATCTTTCAGTCACAACATCGTCATTGCTTCATTTTCAATTGAATGAGTGAAAGAGTCTTGTTTGTTCTCTTATTTCGAGTGTCTCTTTTCTCTTTCTGAGCATATATTACATTGCTTGGTTTGTTGATTGAAGCATTTGTATGTTTGGTTTGTGTGATTCAGGCAAGAAGTTGCTTTTAGTTTCATTTATCATGCTTTGTATTTGATCGATGCTTGTTGTTCGGAATTGTGAAAATTTTCATTAAAGTTATTTATGTGAAAGATTCATTTTTCATTTTATGAAAAGAAGAACATCATTCTAGTTTACTTAAGAAAAAACATTGCATTAGTAGCGTCATTAAGAAGCTAGAATTGTATCATCATAAGCATTGGAAATGAAATTAACCATCTTTTGTTGTCAAGGGAAGATTAAGTGCATTTAGGACATGTATTAGTGAAAGATTTCATTCTTTGATTATTGCATTGATTGTGTGCTCTCTATCCCTCAATTAGTGTTAGCTTTCATCGAAGAAAGATTTCTTTTCTCATACAACTGTGTATAGGCGTTTTCATGTGACAAAGGTAGGGCCCTGAAATTGAAACCTAATTCAAGATCAACCATTAAATTTATTGAATTAACCTAAGGAAGCATTGAAACTTAATGCTCACATTTAGTGGTCTAGGCTAGAGACGTGTTCCAACATCTTTAAAACTAGCAACTGTTGTTTGCTTTGGCATTAAACAACACTAGTACGAAATTGTGCTCCTCGTACCATCGTGTGTATAAAGGGATACCTCACTAGGTTTAAGACCTTTATCCGTTGGAAGCTGAGTCTGCCACCTTGTAAACATGATACACCAAACACAACATTTGGGGAGATTGCTTGCCCGTACTTCTCGGTTCGCCGAGAGGTATTCTGCAGTTCATGATTACCTAGTAATGCTTTATGCATAGAGTACCCTGAGTAGTCATTTTTGATCTTTATTGACTCTTTAAATTTGAAAATATCATCTAGCACTTGTCCTTTCGAGCTCATTAATTATGAAAGTGACTAGAGTCACCTTTCATCCTTTTATCAACTATTAAAATATGAAAAGGTAAAGTTTTGTTTCAGTGTCTTAAAATTAACTACCCACTGAATATTCTTGGTTAAAGTTATCTTCCTTAGTGTTTCTTGAAAATTTGATTCCAATGGCAACATTCCTAGAGTCGACTAGTCAAGGGTTCCCCTCAGATGGGAATCCTGGTCCTTGTCTGGTTGTTTTCAACCTCGGTGGTCCCGAGCATCCCGACTCCTATCCAAACATCTCCTTCATTCGAATCATGTTACAATGATTCTAAGGTTGACCCCTCACCTTCTCCCCCCATTTCTTCACCCTCCTCTTCTGCTTCACTTGGTGAAAGTTTCAAATCTAGTAACCAAGGGGCTAAGAAGAAGAAGAAGACGAAGAAGAAGTTAGATAGATGAGAGGCCAACCATGCATCTATTTCTCCAAATGCACTTCCTGTCGAAAAACCTTCGATCCTCCATGGGAGGTCAAATTCCATTGCAAGCTATGTAAGGGTGACCATCTCCTTCGAGACTATCTTGGAATTCCCAGAGTCTTAGAGGTATGGTCTCAAGACGTGAATCGACCATCCCCATCGACCTCTGGAGATCATGTCAATGCTACACCTTCAGATAATGATGGTAAGAATAAGGGATAGATTAGATTCCCCTGTAGGTTATGTGAAGGGAAGCATATTCTTCACCTTTGTCCTCTTATGGATAAAGCTTCCAAAGTTTTGGAAAACCTTACAGTTCCTCAACACCAACTTCCTGTTGGTTATCAGAGGCTTTCTTCTAACCCTCTCCTAGTTGGTAAAGAGATTGATTTGGATTCATCTCTTGCCCATCCTGATCTTCTTGAGCATGACTCTCTTGTGTCTATTCTCGACCAACCATTGGTCGAAAAGAGGGTTGACTTGGCTCTGCCTTCATTTTTTCACTCTATTCCTGAAAAGAGTGGTGATCATACTGCTCTTGTTCTTATTTTCTCCTCAGATTCTCATGAATCGAAGAGTGACCCTCTCATCCCATTTGTTCAGGAGAGTCCTTCTCCTTCTCCTAGAGGGCATAGGGGAAATCATATGATACTCCCACCATGTAGTTCCATCATTTCTTTTGATTGGAGTCAATTGAATGCTTTCCAACTCCCATCTTATGTGCCTTTCTAGATCATAGTACAAGCCTATAATATGGAAGTACATGGAACTATATTAGATGAAGGCGCATCTATTAGCATCATGTCTTCTACTACTTGGCAAGCCTTGGGTTCCCCACGACTTGTGCTTTTCACCCAGAATCTATTGGCTTTAAATGGAGGAACCAATCAACCCTTAGGGATCCTTCTGAAGTTCCCTATTACCTTGGGAGGAAAGATCGTCTATATAGACGTGATGGCAGTCCAAGGTCCCTTAGATTTAAATATTCTCCTTGCAAGTGACTATGTTGATGTCATGGGAGCTCTTGTTTCTTCACTTTTTATTGTGGTTTGTTTTACGCACGAAGGGAGAATTGTGACTATTGATCAAATGTCATTGATTAGTCACCAGGCACCTCCTTTGCAACCATCTTCCCTTGTCAGCTCTTGTTTGCAAGCAGTACCTTCCCCACCACAAGTCAATTATGTGGCTACCCGTTCCATCTTCGCATCTACTGATGATCACACAGATGGTATTGTACATTATGTATCGGGGGCATTGGAACCCAATCTGTCTTTGGTACCAAATGAAATGTATTCCTCCCAGAGCGTGGTTCTTCCATCTAGTGAAGACCTCTTGGGAGCCATGTTCTCTTATGGTTCATGAACATAGATCATGAGGATAGTTCTTGGTCTTGTGTCAACCTCGTTAAAAAATGAAACAAGGAGTCATGAGGATGGTTCCTTGTCTTGTGACAAACTCATTAAAAAATGAATCAAGGAGTGCGAGCATAGTTCTTTTTCTTGTGTCAAGCTCATTAAAAAATGAAACAAGGGTCTTGAGGATAGTTCTTTTACTATGTTAACCTCATTAAAAAAAGAAGCAACTCCCTTTTCCAAATCAAGTCTTTGATTAAGATCTCGTAAAATCCTCGTTGATTCTTTCCAACATCTCGAAAGTGAAACTTCATTCCATCCACCTAGTTGACTGAAATGAAGCTTGGGGGGCATGTACCTCGAATTGAGTCATTATTATGGGGGCATGCAAACTTAACTCAAGCATAGTTTGTCTTTGTTTCAAGCTTGTGTAAAAATGAAACCAAACTCAAGCATATTTTTGCATTTCAAGCTTGTGTAAACATGAAACTGAATCCAAGCAAAGTTATCCATGGTTCAATCTTGTGTAAAAATGAACCCATGCTCAATTTACATCTCGGGATTGCCATTTTAATCAGCTAATTTCTGCTATGTGAGCCTTGGTTGTTTTATTCCATCACCACCATATCTTTGGACAATCATATGCTTTCACTTGCTTGTTTTTTCCTTTCCTGAGGAACCGCAACAATGAGTGGTTTTATTAGCTAGCCTCTTGATCATTACATGTTTTGAGCAGTTCCTCCATTTCCAGAACCAATTGCTACCCTTTATACCATTCGTTCCTCCAGGACGAGTCACCGTTAAGCTCTCTTTTGACTCATAAAAGATGAAAATATTTCCGAGTATTTTTTCCCTTTTTGACTCGTTAAAGAGAATAAAAATGGGGGGTCTGCTTTTAGCTCTTTCCAACTCTTTAAACACAAAAATATTGCCGAGATATTGTCGTTTTGAACTCGTTAAATGCTGCGAAATGTTGCGCACCTAGTATATGTTTACCCCTTTTTCGGGCTAGGATGCACTATTTACGAAAAAGGTACTCCTTGATTGAAATGGTTAAGCGGTTCTCTCAAGTATCATTTCCACCTTTTCAAGCTCGAGAGACACAAACGTACCAAAATGGACCATGTGGAGTTTTCTTTTCTGTGTCTTTTTTTAAACTATATAAACATGAAAAAGATATCGAGTTATCCCTTTATCGAACTCATTAAAACATTAAATGACATTGGATTCATCACCATGGCGAACGTGAGCTTTTCCTTTCTAGGGCTCATTAAACTTACAAGGTCAGATTCGTCTAAAGGATGAACTTACAATGCAAACATATGCTATCCCCTTCAAGCTTGTGATAAAAAATAATTGGGGCACCTACCAGAAATGGTGGGGGAAAATGGGAAATTTTATCAGTTGTGTCAACAACTTACTCTTGAGCATGACACTTTTTGTTTCGTGTTGGGTTGGGATATCCTCATTTCATCATTGACCTTTCTAGGTTGGGCCATTCATTTTTCCTTCCATTTGATCTCTACCACGTCATCATGACCACCGATCCTATGGATCCAAAAGCTGTCAAACTTCGGATTCGTGTCGCCGATATGTTCAAGAGTTGTCCTTCTGCAGTTAATCTCATTCCTAATTCTTTGTATCATCCAAAATCATTTGCATCCCTCAGTCTCGTGTCAATTATGTGGGATACATCATGGCTGTCCTTCGACACGGTCACTTCTTGTTGACTTCAGCTCGTTATCCAGGAATTTGGCCGAGAGACTCCCTTCCAGTACCTTAGATCTTGCATGCCCTAATGGTGAGTTCTTCACACTTGACGACAAGTTCACATCATTGGCTTTCGATCGGTTGATTTCACGAGTGTTTGAAAATAGTTCCTTTATTCACATTTCTTGAACTATGTTGCCAGTACCTTGAGAGCCATTGTCATTATTGGTAGTTTCTCTCATGCTTGTTAATGGTTCACATCATTAACTGGTAATCAAGTGACTTCCTAGCATGTTCGACCTAAACACATTCATTCACATGTTAGGATTTGTACTTTGATCGGGTCATTTGGAGCGCAACACCCTGGGCTAAGATTACACAAGTCTAGGTTGTGAGGTGATGTGACATAATTGTGTTGATATACATGTTTCTTTCAGATGGATGGCTGTGACCATACCATGAGTTTTTCTATGTGATCCTTCTCATTATTGGATGGCTGCGACCATAACTTGGTTTCGATATGATCCTCTTTATTGGATGGCTACACCCATGCTTGGATCCATTTACATGATCATTCTTTGGATGACTGCATCCATACCACAATTCATGTATCATTTGACAGAGTTTTCAGTAATGTATATATATCTCTACTTACTTGCAGGTTCTCCAGCGATAGTTTCTGGTTCCTCGCACTTATTCATAAAGCATTTCACCCCACACTCTAGTTTGGCCATCACACTTTAGGGGGCATTTGTTACACAACATGTTGTCACTATCCCTGTACTCCCTGTCTGATGATCCTGGAATACCTCTATAATGAACCCTACATGCTTTCCTGTCACGAAGAAACTCCCATTGTGTCCCTCTTCATAAGCAGAACAATTCACTTTTGTATCATTTCCCAAAAATCTTCAGTTTATCCCAGTTTAAAATACCAAGGCTGATGACCTGTGTCCTCCTCATGCTGATATGTAGGGATTACAACTGTCCCTAGCACTTATAAGATCAATTAAGCCCTTTCTCAGTCACACCGATCCTTTTTTGGAAATTTTTTTAAATATGGAGCCGAAGCTTCTAGTTCTAGAAGCTTCGTAACAGAAGTCTGGTAAATGGTTAGGTCAAATGGAGTCAAGGAGGTTAGTTTGGGCTCCTTTCCCTTATTAGGATGGACCTAATCCAAGGGATAAGGCATTCTCCCATGAGAAGAGGAACCATCTCCCCTCCATCCAAGCCATATAAACCTCTCTTCTTCCCAAGCAAAGGCTAGTTCTAATTAAGTTTTGGTTGGAGTTTTGATTTTGGAGTAATCAACAAGTTACCCATAGTTTGTAGCTCTCTAGTTTGTGTTTAAGGGAGAATCATGAGTTATTTTTGGTGTGAAGACTAAAGGGAAGAGCCTTGAGACTACCATTGTTGGTGCTTTCCATGAGATGCTAGCAGAAGTGTGTGGGAACCCGAATATGTTGGAGGAGAATGATAACATTAAGACATTGGTTGTAATCTCTTCTTGAACTAATATAGATGCAACTATTGATTGATTTCCTACATGAAATTTCATCTTACATATTTATGGCTTAATGTTTCTTGACTTATTAAGTAGGCTGAATGCAATTTGTATGTTATCACATTTGTTTTTTGTTGTTGTTTACTTGTTTCAGGTGTTCGAAGGAAGGAAACAAAAGATAGCTGGAGCAAGGAAGCAAGATCGTCACCAAGAGGAATAATGTACTAAGAGGTAGGCCCTCTTATTTGATTCTAGCTTAAGGAGATCTTCCATATATTGTTTTTTTGTGGCTAGAACCTCTCTCTCAAGCTAGGGAAATTGTTTGTGTCCGCACTTATAATTTACTTGCACCACAAAGCCACTCAAAAGTTTCAAAGCAGATTGTTCACGATATTAAATGTACCAATAGTTTTGGTATCAGATACTATTAAAGTTTAGATTTATTGGTCAGTTTCATTGAATCTGTCTGGTCTCACACCAAGTTATCACCAAAGGCCCATTCCTAGATTATATTTGAAATATGGCCTTTGTGCATATCCGCCCCTCCACCTTCCCCCCCACCCCCCGAACATACAATATCCATCTGCATGGAAATAAAAATATTCATTTCCTTAGAACATATATTTCTCCATCCTATAGGACATAAATTTCCATATTAATCCCCCAAAACATAAAATATTGCGTCAAGTAATGGGAATGGTCCCATCTCGCACATTTCGTCTGCCACGACTTCTGCCAAACAGTGCCACATTTATAAACAACACTGTAAAACATCATCAAGGATTCAAGCTCTATTGTGATGAGGTCATAGCCACGTAGAACTCATCCTATTCCCCATTCCATTCCCAAGATATGTGGCACCATAATCCACTTCCACGTGTAAGGAAGATTCAACTGATTCAACCTTCAAAAGTTTCCATACCAGCTGTCACATGTCACTACCACGATAGTGGCATGTCCGCATATCATCCACGTCACCTGTCCAAGTGGACCAATAAATAAGGGATTGAATCCTCTGTTCACATGTAACTTCTCATTTGGTAATGGAAAATATTTTCTGTCGTGTCCCTGGCGCCTACCTTCATTAGTGCCCATTTCTAGGTGACCAACATATAATACTTGGAACAAACTGTGCGACAATAATTATCACTAAGCAAGGCCATTAAGAGACATTAACCTGGTGATTATGGGTAAATATCATAGGTTAATAAATTTATCCACCCCTTTGTAAATTTCCAAACTCCTTAATAAATATAACAAGGCTTATTTGACTCGAATGTAAGCTTATTACTCTGCAACAACTAGGTTTAGAAGTCTTAAGGACGTTAATGGAATGTGAAGCATTTCTCAGTATTGATCAATGCTCAACACCCTTATCACGACAATAATGAAACCTTCACTCCAACACAATCATTCCATACATTAACATAACTATGATGCAATAGATGAATCCATCATTATCCCTACTGATATGTACAAAAACAAGCCAAACCATGGCTAACACTGGTATGTGAACGTAGATGCAGTAGCATCATATCAAACCACATCATAGATCCCACAAGATACTATTAGATTCATTTATGAAACATTCATGGAAATATCAATATTTATTTACTAGGAAAGACGATCAATGGCCTCAAATAGTCAAGGACCCATGAAATGCCAAGAATGGAATTCACATACTATAATATTGAGCACATCAAGCTTTCATATTTCAACATGTAAATATCTTTGCAACTAAGGAATGTAAAAATAATCACAAGAGTATGCAAGCCCCTCAAAAGCATGAGAGAATTAACATAAATTTTCATTGTAACATTACCAAGAATAACCCATTCCTCCATCAATAGTGTTGCTACATACATTGTTATAACACATGAAAACATCATTCTTTATTTATAGAACAACACAAACAAATACACTTATCTGATTAGTTTGAATGAATGGTAACTGAGGGAGGGACTTCAACTCTCCACCCAACCATAGGAAAACTACACTACAATATTTCTTGTAGTTGACCACCACTGAGCTAAATTTAGTGTTTGAAGAGAAAAGCACTCAAGGAAATTCACACCAGCGCTAATCGCTCTGATCACATAGGAACCTAGAGTTCACTATGCCTCCACCCACTTATAGGGAATCCAGAGCCCACAATGTCTCCACCAAATAATTACTATAGAGAACCATGTCCCTGTGTTTCCACCTACTCAGAAAGGATCAAAAGCACATAGTAATTCCACCTGCAAATCCATGTAGGTATTCAAATTCACAGATTCTCCACTATGCCAAATAGGAATCCAAGGCACACAATGTTCCACCCACTAACCTACAGATATATGGAAATAAAGTGCCCCCACCTATATACGTTTCTCTTGTGCCTGATTATTCCTTGAGCTCTTTCCTTTTCCTAGTTCCCTTCACAAATCCTGTATTCCTATGTCGGCATACTCCTGTGAGTCAACTTTGCTTGTCTTCTTGAACCTCTATCACTGTGCCAACAACTCCTCTTTCATTGTCTTTGAACTCACTACACTTTTATTTTTATTTCTATGTTTGGACACCCACCACTCTCCATGTTCTTTGTATGCCTTCCCTTGCATACCATCCCTCGCTTATATGTTGATTTCCACAACCCATCTTGTGAGTTAGGGTCTGTATGTGTTTTTCGACCTTCACTACAAACTACCCCATACTTTTCTTCAATGCTTGCAATAGAAATTCCATTAATTCATTAGGGGGATAGATGGTGAAATAAATGTTGTGGCTTGGGTTTACAAGAAAATACTCCCCCTTAAACCATTAAATCCATGCCCATTCCTTAGTTGGTAATTATTTGCATTTTTCCATATTATTTACATGAATTTACAATTCATAATGAAAATTACAACTAGTGTAGAAAAATGGGCTATCATAGTTCATGGATTCCATAGGATATATATTATATTGTAATAATGTATAGAAGAATACATATACATATGCATATAATCATAAATATACATACATACATACATACATACATACATACACACATACACACACACATACATACATGCATATATACATGCATATATACATACACACGCACATACACATATTCAAAAACATGTTGTTGGTTTTCTCGGTTTTTTGTTTCCACAATAAAATCTCTATGTTTATGTATTTTTTATTCCATTAGATATTTTTTATTATTATTAAGATTCTATTTGCAAAAATAATTTTATAGGGTTAAAAACCTACATTTGGTATTAGGGCAATTTTTTTGTCAAGGAGACACCTTCGTGGTTAATGGGTTTGGATCGAGCCCATGGTAGAACTTATTACAATGGGAGAGATATGTAGAAGTGATTCTTGTCACGAAAAATAAATGGTGAGTAGTTAAAAGATAGAGATCAAGAAATTCAATGAGCAAAGTTTTGATCCATGGATGATCTAGAAGGATCTCCACAACTTATCAAAATTGATGGCCTCAAATTCTAATTAAAATGCGTTCATGTTAAAAATATTGTCAAGATATTTCTAATGCCACTTGAATTTGGTAAAATTAACATCATATGAGAAAGTTATGGCTTGGTGAAATTTTGGACAAACATGGAAATATATGTGCAAGGTTAACACATGGAATCACCAAGGATTGACATGTGTTTGTATGGATGTTGATGTGATAGTACATAAGCTACGGTGGATGCTTATGTGTTTGTAAAAAAAGTGACAAGGGGTAGTATGGATGATGTTGTGGCATGATAGGCATAATTACAGATGCTGATGTGTCATATGACATGGAATTACTGACATGGTAGGTGTGTTGATGAAGTAAGGTGACCTGAAATGATAACAAGTTGACCCATGGCATGGTTGACATAGATCAACAAAGATTTTCATATGGTACCATGTGGACCAACATGTTATAGACATATTTGGGCACATCAACCCCAAACTTATATGTCGATAAACTAGGGCTCAACAACACCTAAAAGAGTTGTTTCATACCCTAACGGAACATAGTCATCTGAATACATCATTCCCCAAAAGTTCCACTTGAGAAACCATCCAGAAATGGCCTAAATTAAACCATACTAACTACTCCATTGGCAAAGTGCAATGCATACTGAAGGGTACACTGCTAGGGTGTGATGCATACTGATTAGGCTTTTTATACGGTGCAATGGGCGAGGATGGACAAATGTATGAGAAAGTTTGCTAGGTGGTTGCTCATGGAATCTTCTAGAAACTTCTCCCGTGCCACTTGCCTCTCTGAATTCGCCCTAGGGTGAATAAGGGATCTAAGAAATCTCCAAGTGGAACCAATTGTAACAAGTGGAATGACACTAATCAAACCCCATGGATGACTCACACCCTTGCACACATCTATAAATGGATCTCCAATTCAAGAGATCCAGAGGTTGGAATATTGTGAATTGTAAGGAAGTGCTGATAGTTTGTAATTAAGGAAAGAACATTGTATTGTTGGAGTGATCTTGCTATTTCATGAGGTGAAGAAAGATTGAAGTTGGGAGGATGATGTTGGATCAGACAACTGGGTTGTAATTCTCCCTTATATTAATAAATTTCTTCAAGTTTTCTTCCATGTGATTGTACAATTGTGAATGTTATCATTTGTGAATGCTATAATTTGTTCATTATATATCTGATTCTGTAATGTTTATGTTGTAATAGATCACTATGCTTTGATAGTTCTTTGTTGCTGTACTTGTGCATGTACTCTCCAAGCGTGTTAAGTATGGGGAGGAGTTGTAGGATCTATCAAAGGGGGGAGAGAGAAAGCAAAGGATTAAGAGGAAGTTCCAGGTTGGTTCCATTATCTTTCTCTTATCTGTTACACATAGAAGAAATCATTGGATTGCTTTAAACTGTTGTTTCTAGAGTAGCTGCCAAACTTAGAGGGATAGCATTCTATAGGAATACTAATTTCCCCAGAAACAAATTGGCGACTCCACTGGGGAAGAATAGATGTTTGTTTGTTTTTATTATTTGTTTTATAAACTATAGACAGAGTCTGAAGTCAGCCAGGTAGCCTTCAAACTGCTTTTGCTCTCCAATTGCATAGTAGATGAATGCTGCTTCAATCAATATCTAGTTTAGTTTATGAATTAAACATTTGACTTACAAGCACATCTAGATGCCCTTTTGGTAGCTCAGTAACCTCTCAAGACATTCTTTCATACTTTTCTCTTTATTGTTCATCAAAGCTTAGCTTAACTCATTGAAAACAACTGCACATCTGAGCCAAAACCCATTTCAGTTGCGCTCCCTGGACCATCGCAATGTCTTCTAATGTAACTCAGCATGCATCACACCTCTCAAGTGTAGTAAGTGCAATGCATCTCTGTTTTTGTGAAGCCCAGGTGTGATGACTGACTGAACTCTTTTTCCATTCTAGAAATTAAGGGTTTTTGACCTTGTTTTCAGTTTTGTTTGGTTGTTTTGCTACAAATGAATAATGCCTCTTTACTGAAACTTACATGCATCACTTAGATAAACCTCAATTACATTAGGATTAATGAGTATTTTTGTGTATTTTTTCACGATTTACAATCCTTTGTCGAAAATTTGTTTAAATCGATTTGTCGCTTTGATACAAAAGTGTCATAATTGTCGTTTTGTGTCGAAAAGAGAAGTGTCGTGAATTCTTCCTTCACTTGATAATCGATTAAGATTTTCTTCATGTATTTGGTTTGATTTGTTTATATTTGAAGTTTCAAAAGCATTGAAAAGTGTTGTTGAGTCTTCCTTTCTCTTTTGAAGAAGAAATTGTCGAAATTGTCATTCTGAGTGAAATATTTCAGATCTTTGCTGCATTTAGTTTTCCTTTTTGGCATTTTTTACATTAAGGAAAATGAAAAAAAAAACATGCATTTGCATTTAGCAATTGTAGATTTGTGTGCGAAAATATGATTCAGGGAAATGCACTAGGGGTGTGCTCTTTGCTCTTTGCTCTTTGCTCTTTGCACTGTTATTTTCTTTCCCTAGTAGCTAGGATTTTCATTGCTCAAAATAAACAAAGATTGTTTATCATTGTAGATTGCATTTTAGTAATTTCAAATCATCATCATGCGGTGAACCATTGAAAGGAAAACTCTAAACAAGATCAACTTTAAAATAAATTTCAATGAACCTAACAAGTCTTTGGAACTTAACGCAACATATCTAGAGGTCTAGGCTAGAGACATGTTTCGGTGTCATTAAAACTAGTGGCTACCATTTTCATTGAAGGTTGGGTGATTCCTCCTCCTTGATACGACAAGTGCTAGCACGGACTTGTGCTCCCCGTACTATCGCGTATATATTGGGAGACAACAATAGGCTTATATCCTTTATCCATAGGAAGTTGAGTCTGATGCCTTATTGATCGCGATGCACTGAACACAACATTTGGGAAGATTGACTGCCATACATAAGTCCTTGGTAATTTCTCTTTAATTTATCACCAAGGTGTATATTGCAGTTTTGCGATTGGTTTGGTAATCCCTCTATCTAGATTTTCCAGAGTAGTCACTTTCGTTCCTATTCGACTCTTTAAAAGAAAAGGTCCATCTGAGCACTTGTCCTTTCAGGCTCATTAAAAATCAAAGGAGACTAGAGTCATCTTTAGCATTTTCTCGACTCTTAAAAACTGATAAAGAAAAGTTGTGTCAAAGTGTCATTAAAATTAATTAACTGCGAATAACATCCCCATTCCTTAGTTGATCTTAGGTTGAGACATATGGCGACGAATTCAGAGTCCATTGATCAAGGAATCCCTTTTGAGGGGAATCCTAGTCCTTTTCCTTCTTGGGGAAATTTTGGTGCTCCTTATATGTCAACATTATCCCTTCCGGGACTTACCATTGGCCTACTACTATGGCTATTTTCAACCTCTTTGGTTCAAAATGTCGTCATTTCTCTGCAACCGAATACACCTTCAACTGAACAAAATCAACCTACAGTTGATCCTAAAGTTGACCCTTCGCCTTCTTCCTCATTTGCTTCTCCCTCCCCTTCTTCCTCTTCACTTGGTGAAAGTAGTGATACTAGTAACTGGGTGGCTAAGAAGAAGAAGAAAGGGAAGGAGAAGAAGAAGAAGCAAATTCAGCAAGGAGGCAACCAAGCAACCATTGCTTTGAATGCATCATCTAATGAAAATCCATCCATTAAACTTCCCAAACCCAAATTTCCATGCATAATTTGTACAGGTGACCATTTTCATCGAGATTGTCCTTGCTTTCCTCAGACCTTGAAAGAATGGTCTCCTCGTTCACACAATCTCGTGTCATCAACTTCTGGAGATCATGTTGGTAACACACCTTCAACTAGTGATAGTAAAGTTCATGGGTAGAGGAGAAAGGTTAAGTTTCCATGTAGGTTATGTGAAGGCAACCATTCCCTTCACCTTTGTCCCTTTTTGGATAAAGCCAAAAGAGTGTTGGATAACCATCATGCTTCATCACAACGACTCCCATCTGGTTACAAGAAACTCTCCCTAAGTCCTTCACTAGTTGAAAAATCGACTGACTTAAATCAAACATTGGTCAAAAGCACTCTCTTTGGAAGTGAATCTTATGAGTCTATGCTAGACCAAAGTCAATAGGTTGAGGTAATAGTTGACCCAATTTCACCTTCAGCTAATTGTACCTTTACCGAAGAGAGTGGAAATGATACCGTTCAAGTTCTCTTTATTACTTCAGATTCTAATGAACTTGGGGGCAATCCACCTATTCCATCTAGATGGGAGGAAAACCCTCCAGTTCTCGTAACTCAAGGGGTTAACTCTCCCATTTCTTCAGTACCCCCTCCAAGTAGTTTAGTCACTTCCTTTGATTGGAATCGACTAGCAAGATCCCACCTTCCTTCTTATGTACCTTTCTAGATCATAGTACAAGTTTGTAAAATAATTGTGTTTGGCAGTATTATAGATGAAGGCACATCAGTGAGTATCCTTTCCTCAACTGCTTGGAAAGCACTTGGTTCGCCATCGCTTATGCCTGTTACACAGAAATTGTTAGGCTTTAAAAAAGATACCAGTCGACCATTAGGGATCCTTCCTAAGTTACCTATCACTTTGGGAAGGAAAACCGTTCTTCTGAACGTGATGGTAGTCCCCAGGCCGTTAGATTACAATTTACTTCTTGGGCATGACTATGTTTATAACATGGAAGCTATTGTTTCAACATTCTTCCGAGTGATGTGTTTCTTGCATGAAGACAAGATTGTCATCGTTGAACAGCTTTCATTTCCTAGTCCAAACATAGCTCCAAGTCAATCATCATCCCTAAATGGTCCATTTACATCAAAGGTATCGCTTGAACCTTCATTCCACCCACCTGATAGCCATGAGTAGCCTGGTGAATGTAATGCAGCTTGGGGGCATGCACCTAGTTGTAAATATAAGTTTCCCTGTAGGTTATGTGATTGATCTGACACACCATTCACCTTTGTCTATTCTAGACGAAGCCAAAGAGGTGTTTTGTCTATTCTGGATAAAGCCGTCTTACTTCACTGTAGTGATTTCCATCTGGTTACAAGAGACTCTCCCTTTCATCGTGCTGGGAGCATGCAAACCATTTTTCAAGCATAGTTTTTTCGTTTCGAGCTTGTGTAAAAATGAAACCAAATCCAAGCATAGTTTTTTGTTTCAAGCTTGTGAAAAAATGAAACCAAATCCAAGCATAGTTTTTCATTTCAAGCTTGTGTAAAAATGAAACCGAATCCAAGCATAGCTCCCCATGGTTCAAGCTTGTCAAAAAATGAACCCATTTACAAGTTTTTAACCCTTGTGATTGCCATTTTATCAGCCTTTTGAGCCTTGGTTGTGTACATCCCATCGCCACCATCCCTTTCACCTATCATACGCTTTCACTTGATTGTTTTACCCTTTTTGAGGAATAGTTGCAATGAGTGGTCTTATTAGCCAGCCTCTCCACATAAATCAACATGTTTTGAGAAGTTCTAAAATCACTGAAACCAGTTGCTACCCTAGACACCACTCGTTCCTCAAAATCGAGTCCTCTTTAAACCCTTTTCAGACTCGTTAAATATGAAAATATTGTCGAGTGCTTGGCCTTTTCAGCTTGTTAAAGTGATTGGAAATGCCATCCCTCCTGTATGATTTTATCCTTTTTCGGACCCGAGGGATTATCTTACGAAAAAGTTGAGCACTTGTCTTTTTTAGCTCGTTAAAGTGATTGGAAAAGTCATCCCTCCTGTATTATTTTATCCTTTTTCGGACCTGAGGGATTATTTTATGAAAAATAACTTATGGAGTTTTCTTTTCTTCCCTTTTCAAACTCTCTAAACATGAAAAGGACTGAGTTATCCTTGTCGTTAAACTCGTTAAAACAATAGCGACAAACTTGTCCATCCTAGACGAGGTTGAGTTTCACTGTCGCTAGACTCGTTAAAACATCAAATAGCGACAGGTTTGCCTGAAGGGAAAATGATAGAACAAGAATATGTTATCCTCCTCAAGCTTGACAAAAATAAAGAGGTACCGGTCAGCAATGACTGGGGAAAAAGGGAAAAAACTTGAAGAATTTATGTATCAAGTCACTCTTGAACATGAAACTTTCACTTCATCACCATTATTGAGTTGGGTTGGGTTATTTCATTCACCGGTCATCTCACCATTAGTCTTTCATACCATCCATCTTTTGGGGTTAACGCTACCAATTCATCTCAGTGTTGCTGACATGTTCAAGAGAAGTCATCTAGTTGAGAAACCACCATCCAGTTAATGTTTCATCCACTGCAATACCTCCAACCTTCATTTTTTCATGACCGCCATTCCTGAACCTTGTGTCATCAGTTCATTTTTCACCTCCAGAAATCATTTTCTTCGTTTCATGTCGTAGATGTGGGATACATCAAGGCCCTCCTATGACAAGTTGCTTCTTGTCAACATCAGCTCATTATCCAAGAAGTTGACTTAGAAACAATCCTTTCAGTGCTTTGAAGCTTGCATGCATCAATGGAAAGTTTCTCACTTCCAGTGACAGGTTGACATCAATGGCCTTCAACTGAAAGATTTTGCGTGGTGTTTGATATCAGATCATATATTCACACCACGCAAATTGTACTGTAGGACCTTGAGGGTCATTATCATTATCGGTGATTCCTCTCGTGTCTGTTAACAGCTTACATCATTGGCCGATAATCAGGAAATGTCTTTCCATGTTAGACTTCATAACATCTCTTCACATGGATTGACGTGTACATTGAGCGAAGATTGAACAAGTTTGAAGACCCCAGATCTAGTTTCATCCATCCAGGGTGAAATATATTTAGGGATATAAAAACATCAAATGTGATCCGAATGGAAAATGGCATCAACCCATGGTACTCTTCCACCCATATTATTTATCGACCCATGGAATTTACCCATGGTATTGTAAATGGCATCCCGCCCGTGGTATTGTAAAATCCACCCATGGTATTCATTCACCCATGGAATTGACCTGACCCATGGAAACTGAAAAAATACTATAAGTAACAACACATTTTGTAAAAGGACAGATTGTCTGCCACAATGTAGCCCTTACAGTTCAGAGGCATGTAGCTGCCACATCTCTTCTCAGAGATAAGCTACCATCGCCCTAGCTGGTTTATTTCCATTTCTATTTGTAAGCATATTTCAGTATTTTACAGTAATGAAATGAAGTATCATTTCTGCTACACATCTATCTTTATGGTTATCTCTGTATTTTGTTGCATTCATGTTTAAATCCAGATCAATGGGTTTTAATAAAAGTTTCTTTGTGGTTTTGTTTATTGGGTGTTCTCCTAATTTAATTTTGGAAATTCAAGTTTCCAGATCTTGGGGGTCTCTCCCCCCAAGATCCATTTCAATCTTTTAGAACTTGGGGGCCTCCCCCAAGATCCGGATCAGTGGTATCAGAGCAGGTTATGATTCCATGGGAATGAGGGTTTGATGCATATTTCAGTTTCAAATTTTGCAGCAATATTCTGGCATGTGCTACAACCTCCACAGAGCACTTTCTTGGGTCAAGCAGGAAGAATTTTTATTTTTTCATTTTTTTTGCAAGAATTTTTTTTGGGCGGCGACTTTGAATATCATATATGAAATATTTGGTACAAAATTTACAAAAAAAATACCAGATCTGGATTCCTTGTGAAAAATCACCCAATTTCAAAAAAAAATGGGTCGAATCAGAGTTCATATGTGGGAGATATCGCTGATTTAAAATAAGTTATTTTATCAGAATTTTTGTGACGGCGGAACTGTTTCAGCGCGAATCTGAGATCTCAGAGTGTCCAGATAAGGATTTCCAACTCATGGGAAGATGAAAAATGACCCTCCTGGTTCCAAAAATAGGTTATCATAAATATTCTGAGTTATATTGGCCGAGTTATTCCCATTTTAATTCTGGAGCACCATTCGGAGTGGGTTCCCATTGGAGACGTGCCCTCCCACCCCACTTTAGTAGGCACCTACTTCACATTCATCATTTTCAGCATAGCAACATTTAACTTGGGTTATTTGGAGACGTGCCCTCCCACCCCAGGCTATTTAGGCACCTGCTACTTCATCAACAACCAACATCATGGTTATGGGTCAACCACATAAAATCCTTGTCATCGAAGTCCATTTGCTAGGCCGCACACTGTCAGAATCACAGTTGGTCACAAGCATTACAAGCTATCTCTATCCTCGGATCTTCATTTATCAGGGTTTTGGGTTAACCACATAAAACCCTTATCTTTAGTGGCTCTTCATATTCAGCAAAGGCTTCGCAGGAGGGAACTTTACGCAATGGGGACCATTGCTTCTTAAGGAGGGAGGAATGATTTGAATGGAAAATGGCATCAATGCATGGTACTCTTCCACCCATATTATTTATTGACCCATGGAATTTACCCATGGTATTGTAAATGGCATCCGCCATGGTACTATAAAATCCACCCATGGTATTCATTCACCCATGGAATTGACCCGTGGTATTGTAACTGAAAAATAATATAAGTAACAAGTCACATTTTGTAAAAGGACAGATTGTCTGCCACAATGTAGCCTTTACAGTTCAGAGGCATGTAGCCGCCACATCTCTTCTCAAAGATAAGCTACCATCACCCTAGCTGGTTTATTTCCATTTCTGTTTGTAAGCATATTTCAGTATTTTATAGTAATGAAATGAAGTATCATTTCCGCTGCACATCTGTCTTTATGGTTATCTCTGTATTTTGTTGCATTCATGTTTAAATCCAGATCAATGGGTTTTAATAAAAAGTTTCTTTGTGGTTTTGTTTATTGGGCATTCTCCTATTTTAATTCTAAAAATTCAAGTTTTTAGATCTTTGGGGTCTCTCCCCCTAAGATCCATTTCAATCTTTTAGATCTTGGGGGCCTCCCCCCAAGATCCGGATCAAAATGTACAAAGGCTCTACACACATGGTTATCCTGACCATGGATGATGACTCTATATCTGAAGAATCACTAGTATGTATCTGCAGATGACTATCTGATCTATGTACATGAAATGAATTTATAAAGCTGAGCATGGGAATGCCTCCCTTAGCTAGATCATGAAAATTACATTATGATGATGTATTGCATTGTAACTTATGCAGGTCACCTTCCAATTCAAAACTTTGGATCCTCATGATAAAGCATTTCACCCGAAATCAATATTTACGACTTCATGCTTTAGGGGGAAACTGTTATAGACATATTTGGGCACATCAACCCCAAAATTATATTTCGATAAACTAGGGTTTATCAACCCCTAAAAGAGTTGTTTCATACCCTAAAGGAACATAGTCATCTGAATACATCATTACCCAAAAGTTCCACCTGAGAAACCATCCAGAAATGGCCTAAATTAAACCATATTGATTGCTCCACTGGAAAAGTGCGATGCATACTGAGGGGTACACTGCCAGGGTGTGATGCATACTGATTAGGCCTTCTATAGGGCGCGATGGGAAAGGATGGACAAATTTTCGAGACAGTTTGCTAGGTGGTTGCTCATGGAATCTTCTAGAAACTTCTCCTGTGCCACTTGCCTCTCTGAATTCGCCCTAGGATGAATCAGGGATCTAAGAAATCTCCAAGTGGAACCAATTGTAACAAGTGGAATGACACTAATCAAACCCCATGGATGACTCACACCCTTGCACACATCTATAAATGGATCTCCAATTCAAGAGATCCAAAGGCTGGAATATTGTGAATTGTAAGGAAGTGCTAATAGTTTGTAATTAAGGAAAGGACATTGTATTGTTGGAGTGATCTTGCTATTTCATGAGGTGAAGAAGGATTGAAGCTGGGAGGATGATGCTGGATCAGACAACTGGGTTGTAATTCTCCCTTATATTAATAAAGTTCCTCAAGTTTTCTTCTATGTGATTGTGCAATTGTGAATGTTATCATTTGTTCATTATATATCTGATTCTGTAATGTTTATGTTGTAATAGATCACGATGCTTTGACTGTTCTTTATTGCTGGACTTGTGTAGGTACTCTCCAAGAGTGTTAAGTACGGGGAGGAATTGCAGGATCTTTCAAAGGGGGCAGAGAGCAAGCAAAAGATTAAGTGGAAGTTCCAAGTTGGTTTCATTATCTTTCTCTTATCTGTTACACATAGAAGAAATCATTGGATTGCTTTAAACTGTTGTTTCTAGGGTAGCTGCCAAACCTAGAGAGCTAGCATTCTCTAAGAATACTAGTTTTCCCAGAAACATAACAGGATAGTACTTCCATGTGGAATTGCATGGACCAATGAGACACTGCCACATGACACCATGTGGACCAACCACATGGACCAAAATGGCTATCGAATGGCCCAACCAAGGGTTGGGTGTAGTTTTTAATCAAATCTTAGACACCTCTTTCCCCATTTTTTATCATTCTCTCTCTAGATACCTATGAACTTTATGTCCCAATTACCATTTTCCTTGGTTATAAGAGAAATCATTTCTCAACATATTATTTTTCCATCTTTCATTAAATATTGAATGAAGTGATGTATTTTTGAGATGGCTACCAAGGTAATTGTGGGAGAAGTTTTCTGGTTATTTTTCTTTGAGGTGTTTCCTGTGACTAAGGACTAAGGATGAGAACCTGCTAGTGTCACTTGCTGTTACAATTCGAGGATTTGCTGTTACAGTTTGAAATTTTACTGTTACACCTCAAGTTGTTGTTACATCTCAAGTTGTTGTTACACCTTGAGTTGCTGTTACACCGCAACTGTCAAATACTATGGTTTCTTCCTTCAAAGACAATTTCCAAGAATCATAAATTATCTACAGACGGTCAAAGGATCTTAGCGGTTATGATTGTGGAGATGATGTAACTTGAATTGGTCTTTTATTGGAAAATTGTTTGTAACACTTCCTATTTTTCTCTTAATACTGATCTATTCCCTAATTTTTGGGGCTTGTAAAATTTATAAAAAGGCTCGGTTCCATGAAAAAGGAATGGAAATAGAGGAACAACATCGAGATTTTGGTCTTGTAATTTCCAGCTATTTTTAATACAAAACACTTCTGGTGATCTTCATACATATTTCGTGTTGAGTTTTTAACAAGTTTCCATTTCATCCCTGCGCCCTGCTATGGAGGAAGGGCCCTCCTCTTTAGCAGGGATTGCAGTAGTAGTAAATTAGCTATTTGGTTTATCTTTCTTTTAAGTGTGATTCATTAATGTTGTTGTATGAATTGTAGTATTGATGCACTTTTTTTTTTTAATATTCATTATATGTTGTTACACAGGATTGGTAAGAACTATAATATTTAAACAGCTGATACAATTTTACTAATGATGTGTGGTGCATTTGTTCTTTGAGAAAAACATGAAATGTGATGAGTGAATCTCATTCCTGTAGAATGTCTTTTTAATTTATACATGATTTCTTTAAGTTATGCACTTGTGTTCAACGACATTTTCTTTCATTTCTTTCCTTGGTTGTTATGTGTCGAGACAGATAGTGCGGACACCTTTGAAATAAATATACCTACCCTGGTGGAAAATTAAATGCTTGCGGTTCAGTTAAATTAAACAGTGATTAAACCGGTACAACATTTTGGCAATGTTTCCGGGGAAGGCAGTTGACAATACAATCAACCAGTGCATTTTGTTAGTTTAGTGTTTCTAGTGCACAGGTGTTGGGTAGTAAGATGAGAGGTAAGAACCTACGCATCACTATAACATACCTGAGCGGGCTCACCACTGTGATCATTAGAATAGTTAGGGTGTGTTAACTTTTTAATTTCTTTTTTTAGAAGTGTTGTTAGTCTTACAAACGTTGGGCACTAAGATGAGGGGTGAGAACCTGTGCATCACTCTAACATACCTAACTAGGCTCACCACTGTAATGACTGAGGCACTTATATCATGAAATAATTACACATAGGGTCCATGTGTAGAGTGTATGAACATAAGAGAAATAAAACATAATAACTTTAATAAACTGACAGGAAAAACAGGTCATAAAATGAACAAGAAAAGCACAGCTTTAGGGAGGAAACATTCATCTAGGAATTAATTTCAAAAGTAGAGAGAGAATAGTCAAATTCACAGAAGGATACAAGAAAAATAGGACCACATAAAGATGTTACTCCCATATTAAGGTCAGAATCATCTGGTTCCTCCATCTTAGGACCTCATCACCCTCAAACTAGTACATATACTCCTGAGACTATAGATTCAATTGGCGAACAACACGACAAAAACAATGTCCGGGAATTTGGGTCTAAAGGCCAAGGGGAAACTAGCAGGGAGCACCTAGAACCAGAACTAGAAAAAAATTCTTTTACTTATCAATACCCAGATTCAGGCAGTGCTATGAAACAACTAGCCCCAAAGTAACCTATACAATCATCATCTTTGGGAGAGGAATCATCAAAACAAGAAAGAGGAGAATCTACAATGGAAGGAAATAACAATAATAACAGTGATAATATAAGGACCGATGCCACTATTACCACCTTTTAATTCCCAATAAGTGATATAAGGGGCGAAGCTCCCATGAAAAACATTCCCTTGTCAACTCTTCCATATTTTCAAGGAATGATTGGAGAAGATCCTGATACATTCTTGTTTTAATTTGATTTCCTTTGCAACAGCTATGATTACACTTCGGATGCTCAAAAGCTGAAATTGTTCCCTACTACTTTACTTGGAGAAACATTGAGATGGTTCATGGGACTAGGCTTTGCTACTATTCAGCCATGGGGAGAGATGAAAACTGCCTTTCTGTCAAAATATCAGGAATATTGTCGGACCAAGGAATTAAGGGAAGAAATATTCAGGATGACACAAGAAGAGGAAGAAATCTTGGATGATTATGTGGAGTGATTCCACTATAATCTACAGAGATCTAAACATAGTGATTTGGATCCAGAGATCTTGAAAACTATATTCATATGGGGAATGCGAGATGATTGCCTGGATACATTGAATCTATTGGGGAAGGGAGATATATCTCAAGAATAATTTGATGAGATAATAAAACTATACTTAAGATGCTTGAGAGGATCATCATGGGGAAGAAGCATGACACAGGACGCCTCCGTTCGAATACAAAAATATGCAAATGGAGGTGTGACTAGAGCCGAGATTGGGAACCTGTTCGAGAATCTTAAAATTGGCCTCATCAGTACTTTATCTTCCCAACTGACAACTGCGCAAGTAAAAAAGACATAGGATGAATCTGAGAAAGCTTTGGATATAATCTACCAGATATGCAAGGATAAACATTCCTTGAAGGATTGTAAAGTTGACAACATCAACTTGTGCTTTGTGGTTTGGAGCATTCTATAGGCTATTGTCCAGAGCTTCCCAAACTAAAATCGGTGCTTAAAGAATCAAGTGAGGAAGTCCACCCCTCCTAATTCATTGGGTCCAGGAAGCCCTGGCAGCCATGGCCACTAGGTATGCCTAAAGATTTTTCTATTAATCCATGAAATAATGTATATAATACACAACAATTTCCATGGCAATATTCCTCACCTCCTCTAGCTCAATTTTCCTCACCATGAAACTAATGGTCTCCCTCTCCACCTTTTCAATATCCTCCATCTCAACCATATAATTGGCCCCAAAATTGGAGAGGAATTTTTTTAGGTCTAGCCCCTTCTGTGTTACCAATGCAACAACAATTACAACTGCCACCTCTCTCAACACCTGCTGCTACACCTCCCATACGACCCCAATTACTTGTAAAACGTAATCCTAACCCAAATAATAAGGCAACCCAAGCTTTAGAAGTTACTGCTTCTTTCCAAAGTTACTAAATCACTCACGTTAAATGTAATGAAATCCATTTATGATCGGGAAAAGTGGTAAAAACCTCTCTTTTCATCACTAAGGAAGAACCTGAATCTCCTAAGGGTAGTCATGTGGAATCTCAGAGGGCTAATACATCAGGTCAAGGCATTTTTGTTACATATGTAACAGGTAACCCAAATAATGTTGGTACATTTGTATCAGCTGGCCCAACTGTTATAATAACTAAGGACCCCCCATATCCGCAAAGATTATCAGAAACTAGGATGACTTCATAACCTGACTCTGATTTTCTCATAGATTTGAAAAATCTACATGTCATGATTCCCATGCTACAACCTATCAAGGACATTCCTATCTATGTGAAAATAGTAAGGGGCCTATGTGTTAAAAAACCTAGAAGAAAGCCTAAAGACCCTATCACTATCCATGTGATGGGGAAATTATCAGAATTAATGACTGGTTAGTCTCTGTTGACTAAATATAATGATCCAGGGAATCCTACAGTTACCATTTACATTGATGAGATGCCCATCCAAAATACACTAATTGATTTAGGGGAATCAATTAACATAATGAATAAAGAATTAACTACCATCCTAGGCTTGCACGAGCTGGGACAAACACCTATTATACTTGAATTAGCAGAGAGGTCTCGCATTAATCCATAAGGGGTATTAGATGATGTAGTTATTACAGTGGATTCCTAGAGATATCCAAAAGATTTTCTTATCTTGCAACCCAAATAAAATTTAGGGGGGAATCCCTTGATCCTGGGAAGAACCTGGTTGGCCAATGCGGATACATTTAGAGGTTGTAGGTCAGGATGTATGACAATTTCAGATGGACAAGCTACGAAAAACCTCAGCCTTTATCTTGCTGCAAAACCAAGTAGGGATCTGGGAAACCCCTTGTGGGATGAGTTCAAACCCGAATTAGATAACTCCCAACCACTTCTTACCCTTGTTAAAGCCTAGTACTTTAAGGATGAGATAGAAGACAATATTAAAAATGGTTTTATCAGTAATACACTTTCTGTCACTTCTATTGAGAACTTAGGGGAGGAAGAGGCTGTGGAGTATTTTAGATTTGAACATATGAGGACCACTCCAAACATCAAGAGCAGCTTAGTTGAAATAGAACGAGGTAAATATGTAAATGTTAACCCAAACCTGACTCTCGAACAAAACATGTTGTTATAGAAGTATACAAAGACATTTGTGTGGGATTACACATATATGAAAGGAATTCATCCTAGCCTGTGCACCCACCATATCTATTTAAAAGAGGGTTGTAGTCTAGTTAGATAGCCACAACGACATATGAACCCAACACTTAAGGAGGTAGTCAAGGAATAATTGCAAAAAATCCTAAATGATAACTTCATTTATCCAATTTCTGATAGTCAGTGGGTATCCCCACTTGTCATTTTCCCTAAAACGAACGAAAAGTGGAGAGTCTGTGTGGACTATAGAGAACTTAACAAGGCCACCCAAAAGGACCATTTCCCTTTTCCATTCATAGATCATGTCCTCGACACCTTGTTTGGAAAGAAATTATTTTCATTTCTAGACGAGTTTCATGGTTACAATCAGATACAGACTACCCCAGAAGATCAGGATAAAATCATCTTTACTTGCCCTTGGGGAACCTTTGCATACATAGTTCTTCCTTTTAGACTCTGTAATGTGCTATCAACTTTCCAACGAATGATATTGAGGATATTATCATATATGTTAAATGATTGTTTAGAAATATTCATGGATGACTTTAAACCTTATGGCGATGCTTTTGAAACAACATTAGTTAATCTTGAAAAAGTACTAGAACAATGTGTACAGACTAATGTTTCTTTAAGTACAGACAAATGTCACATGATGATGAATGAAGGAATTGTGCTGGGAAATTTTATCTTTGCTGATGGAATTAAAGTAGACCCTACTAAGATAGAGGTAATTTTGAAAATTCCAATTCCCAAAACGCAAAAAAAGGTACATAGTTTTTGGGACATGCAAGGTATTATAGACGACTTATAGAAATTTTTTAAGAATTGCATCCCCTTTATTTTCTCTACTTATTAAAGATATAGAATTTGTTTGGATAGAGAAATGCGAGCAAGCCTTTACAAAATTGAAAAAGTGTGTATCAACAACCCTTGTTTTGTGAGGACTAAACTGGAGTTTACTATTTCATATAGCCATCGATGCATATGATACTACTGTGGGAGCTATGTTGGGTTAGAGGACATAAAACCATATGCTATCTACTATATAAGCAAGAATTTGACTCCAGTTGAACTGAACTACATGGTGACAGAAAAAGAATTTCTTGTAGTAGTACATTCGTCAATAAATTTCAACACTACATTATGGGATATCAAGTGTTTATGAATACTCACCACTTTGCTATTCATTTCCTAATGAATAAATGAGTCACTAATGGTAGGATTACACGTTGGTTATTGTTGTTACAGGAATTTGACATAACAATCCTAGATAAACCCGAGAAAGATAATGTAGTGGATGATTTTCTTTCTAGGCTGACTATTCATAATGAATGCATGTCTGTTGAAGATTCTTTTCTCGATGAATATCTCTTTGCTATTTCAACTCACTCACCATGGTATGCAAATATCACTAAGTATGTTGCTGCAGGAAGATTCCCACAACATCTATCCTCGCATGAGAAGAAAATAGTTGTTCAAAAAAGTGAAAGATACTCTTAGAACAAAGGAAGCCTCTATCACACTGGGTTAGATCATCATATCAGGCGTTGTGTGAGGGAGGATGAAATATTTGATATCCTTAAAGCTTGTCATGAAGAACCTTGTGGGAGGAACTTTACAGATAAAAGGACAGGGTATAAAGTGATTTCAACAGGGTACGATTGGCCTACTATATTTCACCAAAGAAATTTGTGAAAGAATATGATAGCTGTCAGAGAATGGGTCAAATGCTCCAGTTAGATGAGATGCCATTACACCCCCAAGTAGTTTTAGAACCATTTAAGAAGTGGGCCTTGGATTTTGTAGGGCCAATTAATCCTCCATCTCAATAAAAGTCCTACATCCTGGTCTACATAGATTATGTCACAAAGTGGGTTGAAGCGAATGCACTAACTAGAGATACATAACAAGTTGTTTTAGGATTTTTGTTTCAAGACATTTTTTTTTGCTTTGGGGTTCCTCAGGAAATCATGAAAGATGGAGGGCTGCAATTTACATCTCATTTGATCTAGAAGTTAGTTGAGAAATACAAAATCTGTCATAGGATTAATTCACCTTATCATCCATAGGAAAATGGCCAAGTGGAAAGCACCAATAAGGTTATTGAAGGAGTTCTTACCAAGATTGTGGCCAGCCACTAAAGGAATTGGGATGATAAATTGCTAGAAGCACAATGGGCATACATGAATACATGGAGGAACACTACGAGATCTTCACCATGCGAATTAATGTATGGTAAAATCTTTTATTTCCCATAGAGTTATAAAGAAAGACACTGAGAAAAACACTACAAGTGAATCTACATTTGGCCACAACACAGAAACAATGGTTAAATAAGTTAAATGAACTTGATGAGAAGAGGTTGGCTGCCATTAAGCAAACGGATATCATCCAACAATAGAGGGTTAAGTGGCACGACAAATTCATCAAAAATAAGGTGTTTCAGAAAGGAGATTGTGCTCTATTATATGATTCATGATTCAAGGATTTCAAGGGGAAGCTCTGCACCAGATGGCTAGGTCCTTATGAATTTGATACGGTCTTTGAAAATTGCACTGTGAGTTTAGTCACCATCGACAATGCTAGGACACCATTACTTGCTAATGGGCATCATCTTCAGTTATATCACATACCATCTTCAAAGGATTCATTTCTCAAGATTTTCTCGGAATCTGATCTTCAAATTATAGGAGCAGGGGAAAATTCTCCCGCACTTCTAAATTTTTAATTCTCAATAAGTGTAACAAATGAAAACTTTAATTCTCAATAAGTGTAACAACTGAAAACCAACTTTGTTGGCTATTGATACACCAAAAATAAAAATAAGAAAAGAAGAAAAAAGAGAAAAATTAATAAAAATAAAAATAAAATAATAATATATAAATAAAAATCTATCTGTGAAAACCTCTTCTAGGGGCACATGCATATAATGGTAACAGTTGAAAACCACAATGTGGTAGCTATTACACATTGTTTCCCTGTAATAAAATCATCTATTTCATACATGTTATCTTATGATGTCACACGCTTAAGTCTTCTCCTTATTTCTTTAAATTTTTTTTCAAACTATTGTAATAAGAGTTTTGTTGTAAAGAGTAGCATTAACGGTTGCATCTGCTATTACACTTGTAACAAATAAAAAGTTGTAGCAATGAATCAGGCACAATTGTCTACCTTAATAAATGATATCACCAAGATGTTGCTGCCAGAATAAAGGACCTAATAAACATGTTGCCGTCGGAATCAATCACATCACCAGTACTTTTCCTCCACATCACCTACGACGAGTCATTCGAAAGGTATATTTCTTTTCTTTATTTAATGATTATGGCAATTAATACGATGTTCCACCAGATAGACGAGGATGAGCATCGCATTAAAACTTGGGGGAGGGTGAATCATTTCGCAATCTTAAATTTAAATCAAACATTAAAGTGTCAGACCTTGTAATCATTGACAAATCCTACAATCATTATCATTTTTTTATGTCAAGCGTGCTATAGGTTTAAATCAAATTCAAAATAAATCTTCATGACCTTGGATTAATAATGAGACCATAATTCATATCATACGATCCCATGATCTGACATCACTGCTTTTACTGCCTCGATATCTATCCCAACGAAGCACTGTTATCTCATTTCACCGAATTATTAGAAGAGCAAGAAGACAAAGCACAAGGAGTATTGTTTGAAGTAGAGATGGGAGGAACAAAAGTCAGGCATGAGCCCAATTCCATAGAAACATTGGAGAACTTCCTGGAGGCATGCCAGATTTTTAAAGAGGCAGGGTGGTTTGAATTCTTCGAACGGCTCAAAGGGTCGGAAGAAACTGTTTCCCTAGAGTTTGCCAAGAAATTGAATAGGAATTAGACGAAGGTCAAGGGGTTGAAGTTAGAAGTCACTGAAGAAGTAATTTCCAGAGTATCATCATTGCAATCTAAAGGAAAAAGGTGTTTTAACCAGAAAATCAATGATCCTTCTCTCAAGGCGGAATTTCTGCAAGGGGAGGAACAATTAGAGAAGAAAGGAAAGGGAATTGACTGATTATCACTTCTTCAACCATGGGGATATGTTTCCTTATACATTATCAAATACGTTACTTGTGAAGGAAGGGCGGCAATAGTGTTTAAATATCATTTCCCATTGTTAAACGATATCTGACATAGACAATTGGTTAACCTCCCATATTTCCTGTTGGAGAACCTGAAGCATATGACTGCTGCTATGACGGTTGTTGCACATCTAGAAACTAGTGTCACCAATCACGGCCTTATAAAATTAATCATAATGGACGCCTTGGAACACCAAGGCTAGAGTTAGGAAGAGTTTATGAGCAGAAAGATGAGGACTTCATGCCAGAAGTAAGCTGAAACCCCCGCTGATGCTCCAAAGGAAGCTAGGGTGATTGAAGAGCAAGGGAAATCCTTTGGAAGCAGAATCAAGAAAAGATCACTAAAAAAGCAAATAGGTGGAAAGTTACCTAAGAAGAGGGTCAGAGTCAGTAGCCATCCAGAGCCCACACCTCTATCTTGAAAGAGGTCAGGTAAGCATAAGGACGCAAGGAAGAAGAACGAAGAAGACCAGGCCCATCCTGAAGAGGTTCCTTTATCCGGTAAGGACAAGACTTAAACCCTATTGCATAAAAATGAAGAATTAGAAAAATAAAATAAAGAATTAAGGGAAAAATTAGAGGATAGTAAAGTAGAAACAAGGGTCCTAGGACTGGATACTTTGGTGGAGGTTGTTGATAAGATGAGAGTAGAAACTACACCAGGTTCTGTATGTTAAGCATGTGCTAAGATTTTAGAGACAACCATGTATAAAGTTTGTGTTGCAAGTACCATCGCAATAGGAACCCAAACTGAACCCTGGGAAGATGATATACAAGAACCCGTTGTTGACGTTGCTGTTGCACAAGAACCAACAACTAAAACGGAGCATCCCATGGTGATCAACCTGGATGCTGAAACACAAGAACTTGCCGACGATATTACTATTACACAAGAACCAACAGTTAAGGCAGAGGTCCCTAAAGAAGAATAAGTAAGATTTGATCCACAAGAACCTTCTCATGAAGCTATTTTTACACAAGAACCAACAGCCGAAGAAGAATATCGAGATGTTGTTACACCCTCTATTGATGTTGCGTGTGAGAGAACATTAGATCCTGAAGCAGGATGGTGTTCAGAAAAACTTTTGTTGATATCAGAACTACAAAATTGGAAGTAGATGACACTCTCTTTGAAAGAGGGAGTGATCTCATTGGAGTAGCATCAAAAAATTGTAAATACTCTCATAGAGCAATGGGCTAAGTGGAAGTTGATGGAAGACTGGACAAGATGGGAAAGAAAGAAAATTGAGAAGGAAAAGGAGGAATGAGTGTAGTAGTTACAATAGGAATTTCAGAACTTAACAGATGATAAAAAGAAGTTGTATGGACTCACCCTGGACCTATTGGGTTGTAGAAGGTCTTCCCCATCCTATCCAATCTCTCTTTGGGAAATATTTTATTTGTTTCAGTTAAAGTTGTCTATGAGAATAGATCATATCTAGGTAATTCTACCTGGAATTTTTTAGATGTTTTTCATGCATGTGATTTTGATGAGAAAAACTTACTTTGTGAGCTTTTTATATATAATATGGTTTATGAATATGCTAGCCTGCATATGGTTGTATGCATTTTCTCCTACATGGGAGACTTACAGTTTCACGCCTTCATCTCTTTCATGATAAATCAAGTAGAATGGAATCTGGCCATGAAGTCATCTGACACCAATGAAGAGAAGGAAGCCTTGTGGATAAGAGCAGAACCAAGCATGGATACTAAATTGAGGTGTGGATTTAGGAAGTTTTTGAGTACCCCTAATATAAGGGAACAATCAACCATCTACAAGAGGAGGATTGTTGGGTTTTGCCTCAACCTTGTAGGTTTTAACTTCGTATAGAAATTACTTGCATACGAATTCTAAAACACAAAAAATAAACAATGCGAGAGCATAACACATAAAACACATATACACAGAGATTTCCCCTAGATCCCAAAACCGAGACTACCAGCTTGATTTTTCATTATGTTCCTTTCAATGTTACAATACATATTTATACATGCTGAAGCATCCAATACCATGGACCGAAAAACCATCACGTCCAATACCATGGACCAGAAAACCATCGATCCAATACCATGGACCGAAAACCATCGCGTCCAAAAAACATGTGCAAAAATCATGCACAAAACCATAGGTGGGTCCGCCCAACCTAACATAGGGTCCAAAACCAAAATTTTCTGGGGCGCTACCCTGGACCCCATAAAGTGGGTTACGGGTACCCCTCAAACCCC